>BTPG01000007.1:1448250-1473250 GCA_036245525.1 Semisulcospira habei
CAAGTGCGCTGAACGTATTATGCCCGATGTTACGATGCTACACGTACTTCCGTGTTGCGTTATGCGCGTCACCTGTCCTCGCTTCACAACTCGACTGACGTCTGTTGTCATTGGGATGCAAGTATACAGGCCGTCATAACTACAGCTTTGTACAAGGTCTTTGTTTAGAAATGGCTGTCATCATCACCGACACTCAACACTACGGACTGACAATCATTGTGTACAGTGTCACAGCGACAGGCTAGTTCTCGTCCAATCCCAACTTATATCGCCACTACGAGTATTGAGTAGCGATCTTTCTACTGCGAGTGTCACTACACACAGACACACATACAGCGTATTGCGAAAGGTGAAGCCTGTTATTATTTATTGTGTGTGTTAGCAAACACAGCAGGACTGCCTTGAGTGGATGGGATTACAATACAGGACAACGTCTCATGTGTCAATGTAGTACAGTAAATGTGACGCCATAGTGGGCGGAGTCAAACCTGACTGTACTTTCAGTTTCTTTGTCCATGTGTGTAGTGTTGTCGATACAGTCCCTCTCCCAATACCTTCCATCTGCAAGAGGCATTGATTCCAATCAGTCCCTGTAGTGGCAGGGTGCAGTGGCAGGGGCTCATTCAGTAGAATTTATGTCTCTTGCATTTAGTTGTCATTCGAAATATGGGTGTCATTCCTGGTAGAGCATATTGCTTGGTAAGTGGTGTGTGTCGCTGTGACAAGCAAAACAAAGCAGATATGAACTGTGGCCTGGTATAGGGCAGATAACTGTTGTTATTGTTCATTGGAACATCCAGAGAGTCATGAACTGTGCTGCACGTCTGATTTTTCGTGTACCGAAACGTGAACACATTATGCCTCTACTAGCTAATTTGCACTGGCTGCCAGTTTCATACAGAATTCAGTATAAAGTCTGTGTTATTTGTTTCAACATCATCTCAGAGATATAAATACTGAGCGGATTAAAGCTCCATTATCATAATGACTGAGTTAACCCCTTAATTATAACTTTTTGACTCTCCATTTTCCATGTCCCCGGCACAGAGTAAATACCATTGGAAGTTACCCCTAAATCATTATTATTTAAACAACCACAATTTTATGAAAATCAAAAATAATACTTAAGGGGTTAACTCAGTCATTGTGTCCCCCCCCCCCCCCCCCATGCTGGTAACCCTGGAGCTATCACATACACAAACACCTCATGTCTACGCTTGTCTGAAAGACATCCACCTCTATTCAGATATACCATAAATGCGCTGCAATTATTCACATTTTCATGTCGGGACTAGATTGCTCTATAAAACCGAAATCTCATATGGCCACCCGTCACGATATGTACCACACTCCTTCTCGCCTTTCCATTTAATGTAAAATCACAGACAACCCCACCCCTTTTTCACAAAGAGAGGCCCGTGCTTATGTCAACATTACAAGCACTGATGAACCTGACTCAGGGTGTTTAATGTTGACTGTTATTATTTAATACACTGGAGAAACTACATGGCTGTGTTTACAAAGCACTTGAGAAGCTGCATGACTGTTTATACAGCACTCGAGGTGCTGGGCCTGACTGTTATTAGATACCACTTGAGAAAGTGCTGACCGAGTTTGTACCTGAGAAAACTGCTGGGTCATACACAAAAGCTTTAACTTGATGTTGGCACAGCACTCCATGCATACACATAAAGTGATAGTCAAAAGTGGTAAGAGTGGTGTTTTATATCTCTGCTTGTTAGACTGCCTGGTTTTGTCTGCTGATTTTATTCTGCACTAGAAATCAGACATGAACAAACCAGTTTGAACAGGAACAGGACTTGTGGCGTGCCTTGGAACTAACAAAGGGTGTTTGCTTAGCGTCATGAGTGGTCTCAGCTTAGGCTGACTAGTTTGCTCGATGCAGCCATCTTTACAGGTTGTGTTGTCATTTTGAAAGCAAGATGTGTTTTGCTAGAAATGGATTTATGTGTTAAGAAACATCACCTAAAGATAAGTTTTGTTTTAATTTTAAGTTACAACTAACTTTAGGTTACCTTAAAGTGAGTTACAATAGGAACTTATTAACTACTTACCATTAAGAACTTATTAATTACTTACCCTAATTACTTACAAGTACTTAATAACAACTTGACTCTAGTCACGTATACTGAGACAGTTTTATCAAGATACAAGGACAATAAAAAAACTTTTTTTTCTCAGTAATACTCAGGTGGTGGTGCTGATGGGGCAAAACAATCAGGCACAAGTGGTGTAAATGACGTGTCATCTCTCTGCGAAGCATATGACAAAAATATTGATTGATTACCAAATCTGATTTTTATTTGTTTAAAAGAATGTGTAGTTTTTCTGTGGTTTCCTGAACACTGATCTTTTTTCCTTCCGCTAAAAAACTAGCCTTCAGTTCTTCAATATTCACGGGAGATTGACTACGCATTTTATTTTGGATTTCAGACTTTTGTTTTTTGTAATTATTTAAATCATCTTGGACCCGCTTAAATTCTTCATCATCAATAAAATTATCGTTCAATGCCTTACTGATAATAAGTTTCATACTGCTCAGCTTTGCACCAGCAAGCGTACTCAATGCTTCATGTTTCTGTAATTTCGTGTGAAACCTCTTGTTTAAGGCCTCCAAACCAAAGCATGCTAGGCATGTAGCAACGCTAACTGCCTCAATTGCTATTCCAGCGAAACTTCCAATTCCTGTGGCGAACAGAGCTATACCTCCTACAGATAATCCGGCCGAAACTGCACCAATAGCCATAGAAGTGTTTTGAACAGAATTAAATACTGACTTATACCTCCTTTTACATCTGGAGTACCTCGTCTCTTCACTTTCCAAATATTTAATTGCCTCTGTAATATTATTTAATCTGAATGCATCTGATGGTAATGTTTTATCTGAAGCAATTGGCATATGTGGATCAGGTGCAAGTGTTGTTTTAGTCATCACATTTGTTTCAGTCGGCTCAAGCGTCGGTAGTACTGGATAGAATTTTACCATTTTTTTTTATTAACAAATATTTTTTTTAATTTTAATCAGCAATTACATTTTGCAACTCTTCAAAAGTATACAATTTGTTAGCATAATAAAATGCAACAAGATCAATGTGTTCAAGGTTTATGTAAGTTAGACGAACAAAAGTTGCTTTGTCGACCACCACCTTGACAGCTGGAACACTGCTCGAAACATTAATAACATCATTATTTTTTGTAATGGCAATAAAGACCTTTGATGATTCTGTTACTGTTTCATTCCATGTAAGTTTAATTCCTTGTGCAATTTGAGCCTCTTTAGCAGTAGTTACTGATCTCATGATAATTTCAAATACTATTGTCGCTTCTCTTGCGATGGGAAAGTTTATTGGTGCAAACACGACCTTCGCATCAGACCTACCCTTCCTATGTGTAAGAAGATATCTCCGTCTCTCATAATTTTCAACTTTCAGTTTTTCTCTGCTATTGTCGTCTGGGGCAAAGCTTGGAACAAGACTTACAATAAGCGGCCCCAAGTTAACAACCTTCCTAAACACTAAGGCACCTTCGTCATCAGTGTATACATAAGGACTAATAAATTCAATCTTTATGTCCCAGTCAATTGTTGGTGCTGGTGCCGGTACAGGTGAAACCACCCACTTATTTCCCACATGTATTAAGTTGTAGGGCGAATTATTTACAGGTGGAGTAGGTACAGTAACATCACGTAGCTGACCAAGTTTAGGAATCTGTTTTTCACCGTCTTTCATGTCAACAATTACTTTCCTCTTGTACATGCCATTTGAATCAAGTTCAAAACCATATATTTCTCCAATATCTCCCTCCTTCTCAAAATCCTGTACGTCTGCCAAATCTTTCAACTCTGTTACTGGACACGCAACTGGTATGATTCTAGGCTTTGGACCAAGACCACTCATTTTTATAAACAAAAATAAAATTATTTAATTTCCAACACAACACTAAAATCATGCATAAGAACTGGTTTGTCATCCTGATTAGTTACAGATATACTCAGTGACTCAAAGAAACTAGAACCTAATTTCTTAAACTGCAAATTAGGAAATCTAACAACTACACTTTCACAATACGGAGCAGTTCCAGTAGGTAAGCATCTCAACAAAGTTGAAGGCTTTCCATTGTGAACATTCTCAGTTGTGTTCAGTTCTTTCAAATAAACATTTAGTACTGTGTGTACTGACAAATTGACAGGACGTTTTCCAGTTATTTTAAGTTTTTTGGTCTTCATTGTTATAATACCAGACATAGCTTCATCTAAATCATCTGATCTCCACCAATCTTCGTCAATATAAAATCCAAGTAAATATGCAAATCTATCTGAAATTTTTAACCAATCTTGTTTCAGAAATTCTAATGTAACAAGTAGGTTAGCTGGATTTAAAGTTGCTTTAATTTTAAATTTACTTTGAAACCATTCAGCTATAGTACAAAAGTCATAATACCCAGGTGGTATAGCTTCAGTCTTACCATCAAAAATTACTTTATTATATATATCATCTGTTACATTAAACCATTTTACTGTATAGAACATTTCATGGATAGCTGCAGCCTTGCTACCATCACGATTATCAATCCCATTAGTTAACCACACTGGTTTGCTTGTGTCAAGATTTGTTAAGGTAATAAACATTTTTATTATCTCATATAAAAAAGGATGGAATTTAAATCACCAACCATCACCACTACAAACGCATTTCAATTCAATGTGAATGCCAAATATAATGTTGCACCTACTTATGAACAGAAAATAATTCAGTTAAATCAGCTTGATATTGCTGTGTCTGAACAAGATCTATTTCAAGTCAAAGTACCAAATCCGTTTGATCATTACCTAAACCCTCCAATAACAGACGACTCTACTGCAAGAAAGTGGTCCTCAAGTCCACTACAGATGTTTCAAAACCAACTTAACTTTGCCATACTATGCTCAACTACAGGCTGTGGGGTTTCATTCACAGACCACTTGAATCACTCAAACAAACTGATTAGGTCTGTCTACCGTTTCCATGTTTATTACCAGCTTAGACGTATACTGTCAGAACTGCATACCCCACTGCCCACTGAATCCAGTTTCAACAGATATAACAACCCCATGGATATGAAAGCATTTGAACGGATTTGTAATGAGTTTAACATCAGCCCCAAGTATGACTTTACACAAAAACTTGATGATCACAATGGTATGGGCACATTGTATTATGCTATGAGTCACAGACAATACCCTCAAGATTACTACCCTGGGTACACTTCATTCTCATCAAAATCACAAGTCTGGTTAGGATCAATAGAGCAGAAACAGTCTAATGCGTGGACCACATTTATTTTAGATAAAAGTGACGGGTTTACTCAAGCAGGAGTCGAGCGCGTAAATGAGTCAATCAGAACATATGTCTGGTGTATACTAGGTGCACAATCACTAACAAAATCGAATATTTTGAATGGAAGTGAGAAGTTCGATTCACAAAAACAGTTTCTTGCTAATCTTGAAGATTCAATAAATTCAGTGATAGATCTCCCATCAAGCATACAACGCTACCAAGACGTACTCAGATATGCTAGATCAAAAGTTGACTTTGTAGTTGGCGTCGGGTTATACATGTTACCATCTGATCTTCAACTCCAAATGGGGACAATCACAAATTATAATAATGAAATCATTGTTGCAGGTGTTGGTCAAAAACTCGGTCTTAATCAATCTGTAAACTTGGGGGCCACAACCACACATGTTCAGTCATTAAAATCATTACAGATGGTAACACCTCCGGCCCCGGCCACGGCACCAGTAACATCATCACCTGTACAGACAGTAACAGCTCCAGCTTTGACACCGGTACCCATAACGATAACACCATCACCAACCCTTGACACACATGAGTCAGAGAGAACAGCATTGGTAATAGGATTAACAGGACTAGGAGTATTACTTCTTTATCTGTTTCATTAAATAACCCACCATTAACCCTCCTACTGTCACCAAAAATACCCACACATGTTCTGCCATAAACCCAACTACCTTTGCTGTAGTATTAATCAACCAGCTGACAACCGTGCCTATAATGCCAGGCAACGCGTCTACTGCTTTCAGAGCCAATTTCTTAAGCAGGTCTGAAATGTGAGACAACTGTTTCTTTACCCATGACTGTAAATCTTTTGGATCTGTGGGGGCCGGGGTTGGTGGGCCCGGGGTTGGTGGTGCACCCCCACTAACCCCAGCACCGGAGACAGCCAGCACTACAGTACTGATAATAAACCCAAGAGCAGTAATTAAACTAGCAATTGTGATACCCTGCTCTCTGAAAAGTGTTTTAAGTCTTTCAGCCAGAGTTGTGTCTTCGTGAAGTATTTTCTGAATAGTTTCTCTAATTCTGTTAACTTGGGTTTTAAGTTTTTCCCTCCCAATACTAATCACTTCTAACCGTCCTGATCTTTCTATCTGCAAATCATTTAATCTGTGTTGGATTCTTTCTTTCATTTCTGTGTCTGCGGTAGCCAGTTTCTCTTTCTCACGTTCTATGTGTTTATCAAGCTCTCCCAGTTTGGCAAGATTATTAACCATCTCACCTCTTATTGTCTGCAGTGATTTATCCAATCCCATAATCTCCCTCATTGACAAAGGTGGATCATCTATTGTTTTCAAAGCGTCATTTATTTGCCCTTCAGTAAATGAGGTTTCTTGTATCACAGTGTTTGCTATTTCTGGTAGGCTTGTTACTGGTGCCATTTCAATTTGTTGCCCTGTTGGCAACTTTGTTTGCGTGTCATGAAGAACACTAACAAGACGCGGCGTGACAGGAGACCCACCAATACCAAGTTGACGCAAGGCATCAACACCACCTTCATTTTTTATTGTACTTAAAGCCCTAAACCTACTAGGGTCTTTTTTGTTAGTCAATAGTACTTTTCTTTTGTCAACAGTGTTTAAATATAAATGACCCTTGCCATCAAGTTCAAACTGATTAGGGTCTACGTTGTCTGGGCGGCCACCAACATGATCATAAAATGAGTTCACTTTGGTTTCTAAAAGTTTGTGACGTAAACTGTAAATATTTCTTGTACCAGTCATATCTGTCATATCTGTCATATCTGTTGTATTACCAAAATCATACGTGTCATCCATTTCAAAATCTTCATGATTAAATCCTCCCGCTGCCATTGTTTTATTAATTTATTATTTTTTATTGTGCATAATAAAAATGACACAGTCTTACGGATCAAAGTTAGACCCATACAGAAAACTACGTGAGCCTCTGGGTGTTAAGGGCATAAGACAATCAATCGTCATCACAAACAATCCAAGTACCATAGACCAGAACCAAACACTTACAGTCAAGTTTCCAAACCTAGGCCCCAGTGACGTTATTGTTCCTGGCACTGCACGCCTAGCATTTAATATTGAACTTTCATCAGACACAGATGTAAACAGAACACTAGTTAACAATCTTGGCAGAGCAATTGTTAGAACTATTAAAGTAAAACTTGAAGGACAGGAAGTGTTTTGTCTTGACGACAGATGTGTTCTACTGTTACAAAGACCTTTGGCTCACAAGAGAAGAACGAGAAGACCGTATTTACCAAGGCATACAGCCAGATAATGTTTGTAAACTTCGAATCAATGCTGGAGATAAATCAACGTCAGCAGCCCAGGACGTTATTATAGCAGAAACATATGGAACCAGATTTTACATTCCACTTGAGTTTGAAATCCTAACAGCTCATTTGCCTTATTATCAAGGAGCACTGAATGACCGTCTGAGTTTTGAACTAACCTTCAATGACTACTCCAAAGTTATAAAATCATCTGCCACAGATGCAACATATAAGATCTCTAACATTTCTTTGGAATATGAAATTGTCACACATACTGAACTAGCCAGACTCATTCAAAATCAATACCAGTCAAGACTTCCAATTTATTATGACCGTGTGATTAGACATAGTTTAATACCCAAAGACAAAAGCGACCCAATGTGGAACATAAACTTAAACACACCTGCTAGGTCACTGAAAGGTATTCTTATGTTGTTTGTTGAACCGGTGAGTCCATATAAACGGGATTCAGAAAAATTCTACAATCCTAAGATTACACATTTGTCCTGCACAATTGAAGGCCGTCCTAATCAAGTGTACGCTTCAGGAATGTTACCATACCAGCACTATGATGAAACCACAAAGTATTTTGCGGGTGGAAGGATTAGAGATAAACCAGCAAACATTGCGTGCAAAGATCTACATCTGTATGATGTTAGGATCGGACAATACCTTACAAACAAGTATGCACTGTGGCTAGACCTTCGTAGTACAGATGACGATTATCTTCATGGGTCAGGACGAACTGTCGAGAACGGTAGTGACGGAATAACAATTCAGATACAAAAGAAGGTTGAAACTGCTGCAGCTATAAACATATATTTGTACCTGATATATGATGCACAACTCAATATTGCAGAAAGCAGACTGAGTGGACACATATATTAAAATTATATTGTGTATTAAAATGAACCGTAGCTTAATGACACTCGATCCACACTGTGGCTTATTTGTTGGTGTCACAGGGTGTGGGAAAACTCAATTCGTACTTGACTTATTACAAACAAGATACATACACCACTTTGAAAACATTGTAATATTTTGTCCTACAATCAAACACAACAAAGCTTATCACAACCGTTTATTCATTTGGACTGACAGCAACATATACTTAGTCGACCCTGAGAAAAAACTGAATGACTACCTACAATATTTTTACATGCAATTTGAAGGACAGCCAACGTTGTTTATTGTTGATGACTGTTCTGCAGAGAAAGACATTGTCAAGAAGAGAAACACTCTAGCAGAACTTGCCTTCAGTGGCAGACACGCAAATGTCAGTGTATGGATTCTCACTCAGAAATATAATGCTGTACTGAAAGATTTTCGAGAACAGTTAAAGTTTATCTGTTTGTTTTACTGTAAGGATCGTGACAGCTTTGAAGACTGTCTCAGAGAGAACGACGTCATCCCAAATAAGCATGAACGGGATGATGTGAAAAATAAACTGAAATCAACTAAGCATCTAAAGCTCATTTTAAAGACAGATCAGCCAACAGGGTATGGGTTAGTAAATTGATGTAAATTAATTTATACATTTGATTGTCCAATAAAAATGACAGACGGTCAAATCATACAGGTGCTTGATCTCACACACCTTTTCAAAGATGTTATGCACTTTACTGACTTAATATCACCCAAACAGACTTACATAAGCCTTTCAGCACCATCAGAAATATATGCTACATATAGTGTGACTTTGGATTATGTCGATGAGCATCCAGATGTGGAGTGCATGACAGTTGATTTAAAGACACCTACCTTTAAAGTTAATGATACCAACTATGATTGGTTAGGAGACGTTTGTTATAGCATATTTAAACAACTGCGCAAACTAAATGTTTATATTGACAGTGTTACAGTTAATAAAGTGGTATTACACAAGGTGAGCCAGCAGAGTTAACGTTAATATTTTTTATTTTATTATTTTGTCGGTCAAATAAAAATGACGGACAATTCACAAAGGCCTGGCCCATCAAAGCCTGGCTCATCTGGTTTAAGAAACGTGTTTCACACAACAAACTTACCTATATCCAATACTAATAACGTCTATGAATCAATAGAAAACTCTTTTTCTGTCATACAACAAAATCTTCTTACAGGCAGTGTTAAAATTCAAATTGTTGCAAAAATTGAATTCACTAGGGTGGACAGTGAAGTGATTGTATCGTACATATCAACAAGACAACACACAGTTAACACAAGAAGAGAACCGGAGGTAGAGAACGTGTTTAGAGACAGACTATTACCAGACTTTCTCCAGGCGATTGACAGTGCAAAAATGAAGGGGTCTGGTTGGCACGAAGGACATGTACATGAACTGCAACTAAAGCAGTCAAGGTATCATCCTATATTAGGTAAAGCATGGATACCACTGCCAACTGAGGTTGCAAACAAAAAAGCTGTTGTTAACATACAGAACAAAGACAATTTCTGTTTCATGTGGTGTGTGCTTGCTAAACTACACTTTGTGAGGTCAAGACCTGATCGCGTATCTAACTACATCAAATTTGTAAATGAACTCAACTTTAGTGGCATTGAGTTCCCTGTTAAAATAGAGGACATAGACTTGTTTGAAAAATTAAATCCTGGTATATCTGTGAATGTGTATGTGTGGGATAATGAATCTGAGAACAAGTTACAGCCAATTAGAGTATCACCTCTGGCACCAACATATGGTCAGTCAGAAGATAAACATGTTGACATGTTGCTAATCGGCGATGACAATAACTTTCACTACACAATTATCAGGAATATGTCACGTCTAATTCATGCACATACGACAAAACACAATGGGAAACAGGAAGTTTGTAAAAAATGTTTACAAAGATTCTCCTCTATTTTACTAGCGCACAAACATGTTTTACACTGCAGATCAGCTGATGACATACAAACTGTACTTAAGTATCCAGATCCTGGTAGTCAAGAGTATTTTAAGAACTATGGGAATCAACAAAAGCTGCCGTTTGTAGTATATGCAGATTTCGAATCATTAGTTGTTCAATATGAAGGTCCTGTTCCAGAATCATTACCAAAGACTATAAAGTTGAGTGACCAAGTGGTGTGTTCTTTTGGATACATTATTGTTAGGTCAGACGGTCTTCATTCAGAACCTGTTATCTACAGGGGTGAAAATGCAGCATGCTTGTTTTTAACAGAAATGAGACATCTGTATAGTCAGGTAGTACAGTATCTCACAACATGTCAGATGCCTTTGGTGATGACAGAAGAAGACAAACTGAAATTTGATACAGCTGAGACGTGTTGGATTTGTGAACAGCCTTTAGGGGGTGATAAAGTTCGTGACCATGATCAGATAACTGGGCGTTACAGAGGAGCTGCACATAGCGATTGTAACTTATTATTAAAAATAGATCCTAAGACATACAAGTTACCAATCTTTTTTCACAATCTCAAAGGGTATGATTCACACATTATCATGCAGGCTGTAGACGAGTCGTACAAAAACATAAGTTGTATTGCCCAGACAACTGAGAAATACTTAACTTTTAGGTTAGATAAATTAGCATTTTATGACTCCATGCAACATTTGTCTTTAGGATTGGCTAGTCTGGCAGAAGGACTGACTGAGTATCCAATAACGAGTAAATATTTTGAGCCAGACTTGATTAAGAAAGGTGTTTATCCATATGAGTACATTGATCACTGGGTTGTGTTTGAAGAAACAAGACTGCCACCAAAAGAGAAATTTTATTCTACACTAACTGGAAAAGGTATTTCTGACTCTGAATATCAACATGCACTTGATGCGTGGGGGAAGTTAGGATGTCAAACAATTGGTGACTACCATGATCAGTACTTAAAGGCTGACGTTTGCTTGCTAGCAGATGTATTTGAAAGTTACCGTGAAAAGGGGTTGTTACACTACAAACTTGACCCTGCTTGTTACATTACTAGTCCTGGCATGACATGGGATGCATTTTTGAAATCCAGTAAGATATCTATAGACCTGTTGTCTGATCGTACGATGGGTGAAATGGTGGAACGTGGATTGAGAGGTGGTATTAGTATTGCAGCGAACAATTACACCAGAGCCAACAACAAATATCTGGACGGTCATGGTGACCTTGACCAGGGTTTTGACCCCTCAAGGTCAAGGTCATTCATTACGTACCTTGACGCTAATAACCTTTATGGGTTCGCAATGTGTGAATTATTGCCCTTGAAAATCTTTTGTCTGTATGATTTGTCACAGTATGATGTAACAGGGTTAACAAACAATATTATTAATCTTGACCGAAACGACGCGAAGGGTTGGATCTTTGAAGTTGACCTAGAGTACCCACATCATCTACATGATTACCACAATGATTATCCATTAGCTGTTGAGAAAATGAGTATGACAGGGAAAAAAGAAGACACCAAACTTGTACCAAATTTGAATGACAAATTCAATTACGTGTGTCACTATCGCTTGTTGCAGTTTTACATCAGACACGGGTTAGTACTAAAGAAAGTTCACAGAGGAATTCAATTTGATCAGAGTGCTTTCATGAAAGATTACATAATGAAGAACACAACCCTTCGTGCCAGAGACGGCAACACTGCATTTGACAAAGACTTCTTTAAGCTTATGAACAATGCCTGTTTTGGGAAGACGATGGAAAATCCTCATCACAGAAAAGATGTGAGACTTGTCACAACTGTATCAGGTGCAATTAAACTTACAGGCAAGCCACAGTACACAGGGTACAAAGAGTTTCATTCATCATTGTATGCTGTGTCACTCAAAAAAAAGATTGTCAAACTGGACAAGCCAGTATTCATTGGTATGGCAATTCTGGAGTTGTCAAAACTGGTGATGCTTGAATTTTATTATGATTACTTTAAACCGAAGTATCCTGAGTGTCGATTGTTATACACTGACACTGACTCTATGATCATTGATGTGTGTACTGAAGACTTTTATGAAGACATGAAAACAGAGTTACACATGTATGACACGTCTGACTATCCTAAAGACCACCCGCTGTTCAGCACACAAAACAAGAAAGTGCCTGGTAAGTTTAAGGATGAACTAAATGGTGTGCCAATAGTTGAGTATGTTGGACTGAGATCCAAAATGTATTCTATACTTCACCAGAAGGGAAGTCAGTCGCAAGCCAAAGGAATAAAAAAAACAGCAATAAAAAATAAAGACATACGTCATGAACATTACAAGCAAGTGTTAGATGGTGCATTAATGCCTGATTATCCAAACAAGTCACTGAGATCAAACAAACATAATCTTGAAATAATTCAAACACATAAGAAATCACTTGCAGTTGGAGACACGAAAAGAGTGTTTCACACTAAGGAAAAAGCTTATGCACCTGGACATTACAGGCTCAAGTTATCTGAAGACATTTGTGATGAACTGGTTGATGAATTAATTGATGAGTTAGTTACTGAAATGAGTAACGGTGTCTGGGGGAATAATCTGTAATTCTTCTCTGACAAATGCCCTCTGGGGTGCAGGGTCGAACAGGTAATATATTGTTGCGTCTGCGCTGGGAATTATTTTTTTTATATTATGAACGGATGTTGACCAGATAGGGTCTGTCGCCCTGCGCTTTATGTCATTTTCAGCTTCACCTGGTTGATATAAATATCTCACCTGTTTAGTAAATAAACTTGTGTCGGGTGCCTGTGCTGACATTGTTTTTGGCTCTGTAATTGTTTTCAATTTAATAGCATCAGCAGGCTTTGGGTGCCCATCATTATTCATTGCTTTTATCACATGAGGTAATCTCTTAACCCATTCAGTGTTCTGGGTGTCATGCATGAGTTCCTTAGAATACTGGTAACTGAAAAGTCTCTCTGACAACTGTTTGTTAAAGTTTTCTACAATTGCCTGTGATCTGTGCACACCTGGAATGCCACGTCTGACCAGTACGCCATGCTTCGCAAATAACTGATTAACAGCACCTTTGAATTCAGATCCGTCATCGACCTGCACTAGTCTGGGGTATCTTAAAGGACCTCGACTATATATTTTTGATAAAGCAGTAGCAACTGTACTGGCTGTTTTGTCAGATATGGGTTCAGCGTCTTTGTACCTTGAAGCTATGTCTACGACAGTCAAAGCGTACTTGTATCGTTTCTTTCTTATTGTGTCATGTGGTAAAAACAGGAGGTCCATTTGATGTGTGTCATTTGGGGTTGTGTTTTCAAAATGGGGTCTTGTTATCTTTCTTGGAGCAGGGAGATATATCTGCCAAATTGCCTGTCTCTGTAACCATTGCTTGACTTGATTGAGTGTTATATCTCCGCCCACAGCGGCATGTAATTTCTGAATAGCGGTTCATTCATTTCATTCAGTCCTCTCTGCGCCGTCTGGTGCTTGAGGCGACGGCAAGGGAACGCCACTTTTGTCTGTCAGCTGCTATTTTGGGTGCTGTTTGCAGAGTAAGGCCTCTGTTCTTGAGCTCTCGCTCCACGGTTCGGCGCCACGTCTCCTTTGGTCGCCCACGGTTTCTCTTCCCCTGTGGTGTCCATCTCAGTGCCACCCTTGGTAATAAGTCGGGTGACATTCTGCAAACGTGGCCTAGCCATCTCCATCTCCGTGTGGCGATGGTTTCAGCGATGCTGTCTGCGCCTGCTTTCTTCCGTAGTTCCTCGTTTGTAATCATGTTTGGCCAGAAGACCTTCATGATCCGTCGCAGGCACTTGTTCTGGAAGACTTCCAGCTTGCGTTCCGTAGCAGTAGTGGATTTCCAGCACTCTGACCCATAGAGAAGGACACTCAGCACGTTACTCTTAAAAATACGAAGCTTGGTGTGGATGCTCAGGTTTGTAGTCCTCCAGATGGGTTTCAGCATTGCGAAGGCTTGGTTGGCTTTGCTGATTCTTGTGGTGATCTCCCTTGTGCAGTCTCCATCTGTGGTAACCTTGCTGCCCAGGTACGTGAACTCGTCCACCTCTTGCAGAGGTTGGTCATTGATGGTGATTGGGTCGCCCACTATGGTGTTCTTCCTCATGACTTGAGTCTTCCTAATGTTGACCCCGAGACCTATGGAGCTTGCTGACTGTGTCAACTGTTGTGTCTTCTGTTGCATGTCCTGGTTTCTGCTTGCCAGCAGCCCGATATCATCAGCGTAGTCGAGGTCATCCAGCATTGAGGTCAGCGTCCACTGAATTCCCTGCCTCCTTCTCTCTGTGGTGCGGCGCATGATCCAATCAATTGCCATTGAGAAGAGGATCGGCGAAAGAATACATCCTTGTTTCACTCCGGTTTCCACCTTAAACGGTTCGGTGAGCTGGTTGTTGTGGACGACTCTGCACTCAAAATTCTTGTACAGGGACCTGATGACGTTGACAAGTTTCTGGGGGATTCCATAGTATCGCAGGATTTTCCAAAGGGAGTCTCGATGCAGACTGTCGAAGGCCTTCTCAAAGTCCACAAAGACCACATAGAGGGATCCATTCCATTCGTTAGACTGTTCAAGGATCTGTCTCAGGACGAAAATATGGTCAATGCAGGACTTGCCTTTCCTAAAGCCTGCCTGCTCCTGGCGAAGGATGCCATCCACTGCTGTCGTAATGCGTTCAAGGAGAATGCGGCTGAAGATCTTGCTGGTGAGGGATAGTAAGGTGATGCCTCGCCAGTTGTTACAGTTCCCCAGGTCTCCTTTCTTCGGAAGTTTGACGATGGTGCCGGTCTTCCAATCGCTCGGCGCTTCTTCAGTGTCCCAGATCTTTTGAAAAATCTGACAAAGAAGCTGCGGCGTTACTGCATCTTCTACTTTCAGCATCTCAGGGCACACTCCGTCATCGCCAGGTGCCTTCCCGTTCTTCAGCTTTTGAATGGCCTGCTTGACTTCCGCAATAGTAATGTTGCCGAGGTTAATGTCCAGGTCCTCCTCCGCTTCAGGAATGTCAGTGAGGGTTGGTGGGTCTGAGCGGTTCAGGATGGACTCGAAGTGTTGCTTCCATCTCTTCAGCTTCTCTTCCTCTACTGTGACATGAGTTCCATCTTCAGCTCTCACTGGGAGGTCGTGGTACTGCCCGTAATCGCCCTTCAGCTTCTTGGTGTTCTGGTATACTGTCTTCATGTCTCTCTGTTTTGCAGCTGCCTCCGCTTCTTCTGCCAGCCTTTCTGTGTGCATTCTCTTGTCTCTTCTCGCTGATGTCTTCACCGCTTGATCTTTCTCTCTGTATTCTCTTGATATTCTTTCCTTCAGTCTTGGTGATTTGGCGTCCAAAAGTTTCTTCTTGATCTGTCTTCTCTCTTCTATGCGAGCCCACGTGTCTTCTGAGATCCACTCTGTCTTCCTGCTCTTTCTGTATCCTAAAACTTCCCCTCCTGTCTCCTTCATGGCTGTGTTGAAATCTTCAATAGTCAGCGCTGTCTCATCTTCCAAAACACTAAATCTATTCCTGAGGGCCAACCTAAACTCTTCTTTCACTTTTGGGTCTTTCAACTTGGCCACGTCGTAGCGCTGATTTCTGGTGTCTCCTATCTTTACTTTCCTAAGCTTCAATGTCACCTTCCCCACCAGAAGACTATGGTCGCTGCCAATGTCAGCATGTCGCATCACTCGCACATCCTGCAGAGAGTGCCTCCAGCGACCGTTAATGATGATGTGGTCGATCTGGTTCTGGGTCTTGCCGTCTGGTGATTTCCATGTGAGTTTGTGGATCTCCCTATGCGCAAACAGGGTCCCTCCTATGACTAAGTCATTTTCCTCGCAGAAATTGACCAGCCTCTCCCCGTTGTCGTTGATCACACCCGCTCCATGTCGTCCCATGGTCCTCTCTCTGTCTTCATTGTCGCAGCCGACCTTAGCGTTGAAGTCACCGATCAGCATCAGCACGTCATGTCGAGGGATGTCTTCCAAAACAGCTTGGAGGGCGTCGTAGAATACATCCTTATCCTCTTCTTCCGCATCGTCTATCGGTGCGTAGCCCACAACAATAGACAGCTTTGCGTATTTGGAATTCATCCTGACGTACAGCAGGCGCTCGTTCACAGGTTTCCACTGTAGAACGGTGTTGGCCTTGTTCTTATTGATGATGACAGCAACTCCTTCTCGGTGTTCGTTGTCTGTTCTTCCAGACCAGATGATGACTTCTCCGGAGCTCAACCTCTGTTTGCCAGCACCAGTCCATCTTGCTTCTGTTACTCCCATGAGGGTTAGTTTGTGGCGGTTCAGTTCACTTACTGCTTGCGCCAGCTTTCCAGTCTGGTAGAGCGTTCGCACATTCCAGCATCCAATTCTGATCCATCGTTTTGGCGTCAGGAGTTCCGCTATCGGGGTGGAGACGTCCTTGCGGCTTTGGTCCCCATCCGTCATAAGTCCAGTTTCCTGGTCTGCTTCGCTCCCAGCGCCGGTTGTCGCTTTTTCCCTTGTTGTCGTTTCCGTAGCAAGTTTCTTTTTACAGGGTGGAGTCGCTAGCCCCACGCCTAACCCTCCTCCTTTATCCTGACTTGGGACAGGCAGTTAAGCCCCCAAAGGGGCCTCCCTGGTGGAGTTTGAATAGCGGTTGCTCCTTTATAATACCCTGATGGTGAGTAATATATTTTCGATAGTTTATTTTCGGCTGCCATTTTTTCTAGCAATGAAAACTCCAGTAAAATAAACAAATATCATTCCCACTAGAACAAAGATTATCTCCCCGTTTCTTTGTTCTGGGCTTGGTTGATAGTAGTCACTTAGTTTTGGTTTTGGGATAGACATGTCTTCACCCGTGACAAGATAGTATTCACAAATTGCTTCATCTGTATTTGAAAACGTATGTTGTGCATGATTCTCTAATCTAAGTCTGTCATTGATAAAATCAAGTTTTTCAATTCTTTGTTTTTCATACGCCTGTTCTGCCTGTGCTAATTTTTCTGACGCTTCATTGTGTCGTTTTATTTCTTGTGCAGATTCTTCTCTACCCATTTTAGAAAAGAGATAATTAGAGCCGCTAAACGCGAGGGCGTTGACCATCGCTCCTCCCACCATAATAGCTATCGTCGCCATATTTATTTTATTTACATAGAAACATTTTCGGGAATAATTCCTTGTTTAACAAGAAGGTCTTTCGTGGTGATTGATGCTGTTACAACTACAATTAGCTTAGCGCTGTCTTCGAAATCGAGTCTACTGAGGTCTGCTGATTTCATTTTGAGTAGACTTTTTCCCAGCATAGAAAACGCTACTGCTAATGCACTGATTACTGCAGAGTGATACACAAGATTCATTAAATTCTTTGAGTCATTCATTTCTTAGGCAAGAAAAAATTAAAATAATAAATTTATTACTGCATATGAAATGGGTCGACAACTTTGGATATTGTTGGTAATGTGGAGACTTCTGTTTTTGATGATGGAGTGTTTAATTTTTTGGTCACTGTACGAGTCTGTGGCTTGTATTTTTTGTATAATTGGTAAGCTACAAAACCAGATCCGACAACAAGTGCGGCAACTACATATTTTGCTGTTTCAGAATTAGACTGGGTTGAAGGTCTTTCACTTTGATGTGGGTGTGACAGGGGTGCTGAAAGTCCTGACAGTCCTAACGGTCCCAACGGTGTTGACGGCGGGTCACTTACATGAGCCTTTTCTGTTAGCGCCTGTAGCTGTAACTTTTTCTGCTTGTTCCATTCTAAACGTTTACCAGACTCAACGCGGCCTGGGTTTTTAATTTTTGTCACTGTGTGAATCGGGGTCTGGGCAGGATCCGGTACAGTGTTCATCTGTGGGGTCGTTTGGGGGGTCGTCTGTTGGTCGTCCATTTTTATCAACAAAAAAATTTAATTTCGTAAAATCGATATGGCTGCTAGTTACAATTAATGTTACCAGTGGAGCAAGCAAATTACCGAACCTGTAGAATAAAAGGCAAGCTAATTTACCAATTGCACTCGTTACAATGGGGTTACTCTCGAGGTCATTTGTGAGATTTTCAATGTCTACAGGAAGGGCATAACTCACAGCTTTTGAATATAAGCAGACAATTGATTTTCTCAAATCACGGGTCATTAGTGAAGCCATGTGTTGTTCATATTTAAAATGAAGTTTAAATAAATCAGCAGCCGTGAGGGATTGTATATCTTCGGTTGAATATTGCTTTCCGAGATAAGTTTTGGAATGACCAGAAATCACTACAGATAAAAGTCGTTCCCGCTTCGAATCTAAGTCTATGTTTTCTACAGCGCCAATATCATTTAATAATAGCAGTTCATCTGTGTTCATTTTATAATAAAATATATTTTTAATAATAAGTGAAATAAAAAAGCACTTACCTTTGAAACGAGGAGCTGTTTCGACTTAATTAGTCTCATCAGAAGGGTCATCAACCCTTGACAGCTCAAAGAAGATGAAAAATTTTTAGTGGTCACCTATTTTGTACCAAAGACCACATGTCAAAGCCGAACAGGTGTATCTTTTATCATGGCTGGCACTGACTGAAAGTTGTTTTCTTCCTGAAAAGCAATTATTGCATCACAAATAGGTTTCATCTCTTCTTCAGTGTTATTTAAGCTTGATTTTAAATCCTGTACATCATCATTCAGTTTCTCCAATTCTTCTTTAAAACGAGCCACTCTTGCCTGACGATAACACAGCCGCTTACGAAGAAGACAGGTTTGTGCAATCGCACTTTTAGCAGAGTATTGTGTCATGATTGACTGTACCTAGCTCTGGGGTTTGGTTTTATACTAGAAAATATCTTAACACGCATTAGTTCCAAGGCCCGCCAACAGTCCTGTTCCTGTTCAAACTGGTTTGTTTATGCCTGATTTCGAGTGCAGAATATGAATGTGGTCATGATCAAGCAGTTTTCTCAGGTGCAAACACAGTCAGCACTTTCTCAAGTGGTATCTAATAACAGTCCGGCCCAGCACCTCGAGTGCTGTATAAATAGTCATGCAGCTTCTCAAGTGCTTTGTAAACACAGCCATGTAGTTTCTCCAGTGTATTAAATAATAACAGTCAACATTAAACACCCCGAGTCAGGTTCATCAGTGCTTGTAATGTTGACATAAGCACGGGCCTCTCTTTGTGAAAAAGGGGTGGGGTTGTCTGTGATTTTACATTAAATGGAAAGGCGAGAAGGAGTGTGGTACATATCGTGACGGGTGGATATGAGATTTCGGTTTTATAGAGCAATCTAGTCCCGACATGAAAATGTGAATAATTGCAGCGCATTTATGGTATATCTGAATAGAGGTGGATGTCTTTCAGACAAGCGTAGACATGAGGTGTTTGTGTATGTGATAGCTCCAGGGTTACCAGCATGGGGGAGGGGGGGGGGAACACAATGACTGAGTTAACCCCTTAAGTATTATTTTTGATTTTCATAAAATTGTGGTTTAAATAATAATGATTTAGGGGTAACTTCCAATGGTATTTACTCTGTGCCGGGGACATGGAAAATGGGGAGTCAAAAAGTTATAATTAAGGGGTTAACTCAGTCATTATGATAATGGAGCTTTAGACCGCTCAGTATTTATATCTCTCATCTCTGGTTCTGCCCCTCCTTACTTATCTGATCTTGTCCAGCTGTATACACCGTCCCGCTCACTACGCTCTGCTTCAGACACTCGTGTTTTCCGTATCCCTAGACGTAATAAGGTCACTCCAGGTCATCGTGCATTTTCGTATTTTGGTCCCATTACATGGAACGCTCTCCCAGCTGATGTGCGTCACTCATCATCTCTTTCCATTTTCAAATCCAAGCTTAAAACACACTTTTTCTCTGTTGCATATACGTAAAGACCATTTTGTCTGCCGGCTCATCATGCGTGTATGTGTGTGTGTGTGTGTGTGTGTGTGTGTGTGTGTGTGTGTGTGTGTGTGTGTGTGTGTGTGTGTGTGTGTGTGTGTGTGTGTGTGTGGTGTGAGTTTTCGCCCTTGTAAATTAATGTATTTTTTGTTGTATGTGCTTGTTTGTGTATTCTGCTTCGCTGTTTCATTACTGTGATTGTAAAGCGCCTAGAGCACCTTGGTGATTAGGCGCTATACAAATTACCTTTATTATTATTATTATTCATTGGAACATCATTCTAGCCATTCGTGGTACTGAGTGATCTTTGCTGTTTATGAACACCGATACATGTCTAATGTATGCACCTGAATGAACGGGGGTGTAGAGGGCGGGGGGGGGGGGAGGCGGGAGGGGGGGGGGGCAGACGGGAGGAGGGGGAATTATGCAAATTAAAAAAACTATAATGTTTGGATGTTTGCATTGTATACAAGTGTCCCATGTGCCACCGCGCGCCCTAACTACTCATTCAGACTGGCGTTAAAGTGTGTTCGGGATTGTCCAGATTTGTTTTAAGCCATGTTCCCATCAGGTCTATAGGGATGCACCAAATAAGCAGCAGGAAGGGCGTGTGGGGGATGGGGATGGCCTTGTGCCGGGGGCTGTATCTCTGCTGTATCCCTATAATAATATAGCGCGTGGGGGGGATGGGGATGGCCTTGTGCCGGGGGCGGTATCTCTGCTGTGCTCCTATACATCTGATACAAACATGGCTTTAAAATGCAGAACATTCCAGAGTACACTTTAAAGCCAGTATGAATGAAAGTGGTTGTGTGTGTGAGGGGAGGGGAGGGGGGTTAGGTGATTGATTGATTGATCGCTTTCCTACCACGACTTTTGCTAGAATGATTTGAAGTGGTTTGGCAATTTTTGCAATGTATGTAGACGTGATATCACATACAAATACTGGCCACCCAACCTCATGACAACAATCAGACTGTCAGGCAGATTAGTTTACGAGCAGTTTGATTATAATTTCGAGAAAGAGGGAGATAATCATTAAGTCCATGTTGGTCTTGTCTACCATGATGTCATTATGTGCAGGCTTACAACTATTCTCGGTGTATCCGTGGAACTGAAGTACTTCAGCACCTGTGTCATTTTATAGAACTCAACAAGCTATTGCCGTGATACCATGACGTCATTGTGTGCAGGCTTACAACTATTCTCGGTGTATCCGTGGAACTGAAGTACTTAAGCACCTGTGTCATTTTATAGAACTCAACAAGCTATTGCCGTGATACCATGACGTCATTGTGTGCAGGCTTACAACTATTCTCGGTGTATCCGTGGAACTGAAGTACTTAAGCACCTGTGTCATTTTATAGAACTCAACAAGCTATTGCCGTAGTTATGACTGACAGAAAATACTGTGGTGCAGAAATGGCGTCCTCGACTGACAGCGTGGATGTGGAATGTCCCGTATGTCACGAGGATTTCACGGAAGCCAAGTTTCTACCTTGTGGTCACGTGACCTGTCGGAAGTGCATCTTGTCCTGGCTGGTGGCCAGAGGGCAGGGTGGGTGTCCGTTATGTCGTGCCCCCATCCTGCCCAACCCCCAACCTGGCCAGGAGGAGATGCTAGCTGCTATGGTGGACAAGTTCCCCACCAACCCGGTTACTATGGGGCTGGTGGAGAGCAAGCAAGCGCTGAGCGGCAAGCACGCTTGTGGGGCGTGTGACGTCACCAGAGCGGCAGTATCCTACTGTTTGGAGTGCAGGTACAGTGGTGGTGAAGTATTAAGTGATTTTGAAGAAAAAAAACGTGGGTTTTTTGGGGGTTTTTTTAAGAGTAAGTGTTCAAATCATTTTCTTTTTAAATTTCAGTACATAAAGCCATTTTGATTAATAAATTACTGTAGTAAAACACAGGAAACTACAAACGGTCGTGTCACCAGTATTTCCTAAAACCAGCCTTTTCCTTAAACAAGTTGCCTGCAACAGCTTTGTTTTCTGATTTTCAGCATGAAGCTGTGTTCCGCCTGCACCAAGAGCCACAAGAAGGTCATCGCCACACGTGACCACAGACTGGAAGAGCTGGACACGCTGACCCCAGGTCGTCTGGCTGCTAGTGGCCGGTCGCCGTGTGTGAGCCACCCCGAACGTTATGGGGACATGTAATGTCCCGCTCACCTCAGTCTCATCTGTGTGGAATGTTTTTCTGCTTCCCATCACTCGTGTGGAGTGAAACCTGTGGTCAGTACAGCCAAACAGGAACGGGCGGCTCTGACGGACCAAGCTGGAAGGTTTCGTGACAATGAGTCGGTAATGGACGAACAGGTAGCACAATGGCTGACACACCTGACATGCACGTATGCATTATGTTGTTGTCTTAACTCATTCGAGACGTGTTGCAGTCGGATACGCTGCTTACAGCCACGTATCCGACTGCAGCACGTCTAGAATGTGTTAACTCTTTGACTGTCGGTGGTGCGTTCTGCTGCTATGATTCCTGTGGAAAATATGATTATAGCGACAAAAAGCGACAAGGACAGCCAAAGGGTTATATTGTGCCTTATATGTAATCAGAAATTCGATGAAGAAGATGGCTGGCAACTCTGACATGCACCAGCGATAATGTCGTGAACTGTGTCGTGTTCGTCAACAGAAAATCGCTGATTAGTTTGGGGACAACATTCTTGTAGTTTACAATGACAGCCAGCAGAATGTAAACCGTGCAGTGTAAACGATTCCAGTGCTGAAGTTTTCTCATTGAGAGAGGTCTCTAGCTGTGTTGACTGGTTCATTGCACACACATCCTTTGTTTGATGTCACCATGATCCAGGTCATAAAACAATTACATATCAATGTCAATTTTGGTTTTATTGTAATACAAACTAATCAGATAGTTCGGCTGTCTCCCATGCGTTGTTTCTTCAGTTCAATACGGTACGATGTGATTCCGAGTCAGAGTGGTATTCCTGTCAGTTTTGTTTTAATTGTGTCTGATTTAGATCAAGAAGTTAAAGAAGGAAATTACTGCTGCGTCGGCGCACTTCAGGACACAGAGCACCGAGGTCAAGGTCAATTTTGATCGTCAGCACTCAGCAGTTCATGATGTTATTGACAATGGCAGATGGAGTTTCTGGTTTTCTTGTGGCCAGGCCTTTAGCACGTAGTCTAAGCCATTTCCCTACCCACCGGTTGCCGGACCTGCTTTTTTTCTGGTTTTGGATGTATGAAGAGGGGAGAGAATGCAATGTGTTGGGAGGGGATGGGGGATTTAAGGTAGTGTATGCTTGTGTGTGTGAGAGTGTGCTCTTGTGCATAGTGTGTGTTGTTTAGCTCAGCGAGTCCAGTGTTGTCTGGAGAACAGCGCTTTGTCTGAATTATGTATTATTGTTGGTATTGGAGATGACAGTTACAATTTATTAATACTACAAAATGTTCAAAATAGTAGACAACTAGTACACAATTTGCAAATTATATTGACGTACGCCGAGGAAGAAGCAACTGCCAACAAACATCCACAGAGTTTTAATTGGAAATTTTAATAATGTATGGTGTAGTAACTGTCCCCAGTACCCCCATTGCCCTCGCAGGTGTGGCTCCAGGATTGGCTTGGCCAGCCTCACCCGCACCCACAAATAGAAGTCATGCACGACATCATCGGCTTTCGATGGTCTACCCATCAGTAGTAACTGTCATTGGGTCCTTCTCTGCATTGTACACGCTTAGCGCTCACCTTGGTCTTGTTTTAACATCAGATGTGCACAGTGTGTTGTATTTTATATTTTATATTGGGTTGTGTGGGCTGTCCTGCAGCATTAAGAAAAGTATTCCTGTTGTTTGACGGGACTGGATGTTGGAAGTATGAAACTGTCCAGCAATATTGGCAGACAATGTGACTGAGTCATTTATATGCATTTACTACCGAGATCCTGCTGCAAGAGCCTTAGATCACCATGATCCCCGCACTGCTGCAAGAGCCTTAGATCACAATGATCCCTGCAGTGCTGCAAGAGCCTTAGATCATCATGATCCCCGCAGTGCTTCAAGAGCCTTAGATCACCATGATCCCCGCAGTGCTTCAAGAGCCTTAGATCACCATGATCCCCGCACTGCTGCAAGAGCCTTAGATCACAATGATCCCCGCAGTGCTGCAAGAGCCTTAGATCACCATGATCCCCGCAGTGCTGCAAGAGCCTTAGATCACCATGATCCCCGCAGTGCTGCAAGAGCCTTAGATCACCATGTTCCCCGCAGTGCTGCAAGAGCCTTAGATCACCATGATCCCCGCAGTGCTGCAAGAGCCTTAGATCACAATGATCCCCGCAGTGCTGCAAGAGCCTTAGATCACAATGATCCCCGCAGTGCTGCAAGAGCCTTAGATCACCATGATCCCCGCAGTGCTGCAAGAGCCTTAGATCACCATGATCCCCGCAGTGCTGCAAGAGCCTTAGATCACCATGATCCCCGCAGTGCTGCAAGAGCCTTAGATCACCATGATCCCCGCAGTGCTGCAAGAGCCTTAGATCACCATGATCCCCGCAGTGCTGCAAGAGCCTTAGATCACCATGATCCCCGCAGTGCTGCAAGAGCCTTAGATCACCATGATCCCCGCAGTGCTTCAAGAGCCTTAGATCACCATGATCCCCGCAGTGCTGCAAGAGCCTTAGATCACCATGATCCCCGCAGTGCTGCAA
>BTPG01000007.1:1478250-1538250 GCA_036245525.1 Semisulcospira habei
AGGAGCTTGTTAATGTTGCAGTGTGTGTGTGTATCGGATATACATTCCGAGCGTCCGTACACATTAAGAAGTATTTCACTACTACTACACATGAGGAGCTTGTTAATGTTGCAGTGTGTGTGTGTGTATGATATACATTCCGAGCGTCCGTACACATTAAGAAGTATTTCACTACTACTACACATGAGGAGCTTGTTAATGTTGCAGTGTGTGTGTGTATCGGATATACATTCCGAGCGTCCGTACACATTAAGAAGTATTTCACTACTACTACACATGAGGAGCTTGTTAATGTTGCAGTGTGTGTGTGTATCGGATATACATTCCGAGCGTCCGTACACATTAAGAAGTATTTCACTACTACTACACATGAGGAGCTTGTTAATGTTGCAGTGTGTGTGTGTATCGGATATACATTCCGAGCGTCCGTACACATTAAGAAGTATTTCACTACTACTACACATGAGGAGCTTGTTAATGTTGCAGTATGAAAATTATTTATGTCGCCCACACCGATCTCACATGTCATCTTCAGTAACGCCAGGCCAGTGAGAAAAAGTGTAAATAGTCTGAAAAAAGACAATATTACTTGTATTACGAGTTAGGCTTTGCCAGTGGTTCTTGTCGCCTCGAGGGTCCGGTCAGGTGGGGATTGGGGGGGGGGGGTTGGGAGGGGGGTGGGGGTGGATGGTAGGGGGGGGGGGCATTGTCGGAGGTAGGGGAGGAGACCTATGTATGAAACACTTAAGCCAAAACGTCTCTTGCGACCATTCAAAGAAAGGTAGAATCAATCCGAAACCAGGGTTTGATAGAGATTATATTGATGCATCTCAGGATTTGCATCTTGTTGGAAAATTAAGGTATGACAGATGGATAGGACACATTATAGGCTCATTTAACACTGAAAGTGAGTTAAATATAGTGAGTCTTTCGCCACTGGTCCATCATTGGTCCATCCATCCATCATCCTTTGTTTATCCAATTGTGACAGATTCTATTGTTTGAAATTTCTGAGAGACCATCAAAGCCACAGATTTCTAATTTGGCACAGTGATCCCATTGCTTTGACTGTCATCTGCGCTGACCTCCATGAAAAGTCAAGGTTACAAAGGACAATTAACGTGCGCTTTTTAAAAATAAAATGAACTGGTTATAATTTTATTATAAAACTAATCAAAGAGAAACCTGATGATACAAAACTTTGTTTGCAGCTCTACTAAGTTAACCTCTCGTTAAGGTCAAAGGTCATGGGAAGTAAGAAGGTTATTTATTTTAGGTTGGTTCTATTACAGGTAGTTCGCATGCGAAGTTTGCAGTAAAACCCCAGTAGAAATGTTGCTAAGGGTTACGCTGTCCATGCATATTAATTTAATGAGGTCCTTCCAATGGTCAAAGGTTCAGGCATGGTCAGCACGTGTGTGGACAATGTTGTATGTATGGGGGAATAAAAGCTACTGAATTTAGTTTTTCCACATCAGAAGTAAAACTTGATAAAATCTAGCATTATGGACACAGGCTTATGCATATGTTCAGAAGCAGATTCAGGGGAGTGAATTGTTCCAGGGTCCACGGCTCCAAGAATATTTTTAAATGTGTAATTTTCCATTTTTGGGAGTCTGGACCCCCGACCCCCAACACCCCACACACACACTCCCCACTCCCACCACCACACACACACACACACTCCCCACTCCACCACACACACCTCCTCTGGCGCCTGTTCTTGGAAACGGTCCTTGAGAATGTGGACCCCCTCGCGTCGTTTGAATTTTTGGCCAGTGGTGAAAAGGTCTCCAGACCTCTCTCCCCCTTCCCTCGACCCACCACCCGCACTAACACCAGCACCACTCACCCCTCGCGTGATAGTCAACAAGTGGTGCATGTGTAGGTCCTCACCCTCTTCACATTCTCAGCAACTGTGACACCGCCGACAGGAAGAGTTCCCATGACAAGGTCTACGGAATATCCCGCATGTTTTTTTTTTTAAATTAAAACTGCCCTCTACGTTAAAGAGAGGTCATTCGGAATATTATTCCTGGTATAAAATGGCATACTTTGGTACTCTCAAAATGTTGCGCTTACTGTTAACTTTTAAAACAAATGTGTGTGCGGGAAAAAAGACTATCTTTACAAATACATCGACATATGATGACCTTGGCCTTTTCTACAGGTTAAATATATAGGTAATGGTGTTCTTGTAAACTACAGTTGTGTCGAGTTATGTCTATCTCTGTTACTGGCGACTACTACTAACTCTCTCCCTCCATCCACATTGTGGCGAGGATTTTCTCTGTTACTGGCGACTACTACTAACTCTCTCCCTCCATCCACAGTGTGGCGAGGATTGTCTCTGTTACTGGCGACTACTACTAACTCTCTCCCTCCATCCACAGTGTGGCGAGGATTGTCTCTGTTACTGGCGACTACTACTCACTCTCTTCTTCAACTCTCATGACTGCAGTTTTTTTCCGTCCTCCCGGACACATCTTCCTTTTACAACATGCGCTGAAAATGTGAATGACAGTGGCAAAGAACTTGCTACTAGTGGTGATGTACAGCACAAAATTTCCAGACGAGTTGACCATGAGAAAGAATGTAGTGGTCACATTCACAACTTCCAGCGTGTTGACGTAGATGGTGATGTCGAGGTTGGGGTCGTTGAGGATGATGATGCGGGCGATGTGACGAACGACCTCGGGCAGACTGCAGGCCAGATACAGGAAGCAGACGCTGAGGAGGGTTTTGGTGACTTTGCGCTGATCACTCTCCTGTTTCCACGAGACGTTGGTGGCGAGTCGCTCGCGTTCCTTCAGCTTGCGCTTCAGCACAATGAGAATGGAGCACGTGCAGAAGAAAACCAGTGCCAGGGGCACCATACGGTAGACTATTTCCCAAACTATGCTGTAGTCGGTGAAAAAAGCCAAGCTGCTTTTGGCTAGTTTGGATACCACACACTTGCTGACTGTGGCATTGAGGATGTGATCGTACACATCCACCAGCTCAAAAAGTACCAAGAGATTGGAACACGTTGCAACGACGGCCACGTAAATGAAGATACAGGCACACACGATTCGCTTCCGGGTCAGCAGGGTGTTGGCCTTGAGCGGAAACAGCACGGCGGTGAACCTTTCTGGACACAGAGAGAAAGCTAATAACAAAAAGACAAAGATTCTGGACACAGAGAGAACGTTAATAACAACAAGACAAAGATTCTGGACATATAGAGAAAGCTAATAACAACATGACAAAGATTCTGGACATAGAGAGAAAGCTAATAACAACAAGACAAAGATTCTGGACATAGAGAGAAAGCTAATAACAACAAGACAAAGATTCTGGACATGAAGAGGAAGCAAATAAAAACAAGACAAATACTCCGTAGAGAGAGAGAGAGAGAGAGAGAGAGAGAGAGAGAGAGAGAGAGAGAGAGAGAGAGAGAGAGAGAGAGAGCAACGAGACAAATATTCTGGACATAGAGTGAAAGCTAACAGATTCGACGCTCATTGTATTTATCATGGATGAAACTTTTTAGACTTCATAATATACTGTTTTAAACCACTCTTAATTATTTTTGCAGCCCTGCCATCCGCTTTATTTTCTGTTGTTAGCTCTTGAAGCTGCGACGCATGGAACACGAGTACCCCCATTTCCAAAATGACAAGGTCCGAATTTTACCTCATGACATCGTGTTGTAGCCCATGCCGTGCGTTCCTCTGAGTGTTCAAACTCTTATCACACAGTCAGAAACATCAGTTATTTGGCAATACCTGTGTTTATTGTAAAATTCATTAATTGTTGATAGAAGATGGTACCTGTACGGCCAGCAGAGGACATCTAAACCCCAAAAACACGTGTTGCAAGAGGGTATTTAGCAGGTGTCTCACGTCAACATAAGATTGCAAAAACCAGTTTCCTTCACTGCACATGGGATCCTGTTGTCTGTAAACGTAGCAGAGGTTTTCCACCGCATACTGGAAGGAGCTGTTTGGTTAACAATGAAGATTGCGACTAACGTATTTCTTTATACGTATTCAAACTCCGTAACTTAAATTAGCCTTTTGTCCAGCCTTATTTGTTAGACATACTAAGAACATTATTAAAGACTCACTACCGCCGTAACTGTTCAAAGGTGCACTTCTGTAACAGATGGTTACGAAATGCTACATGCAGGTTTAGCTATGGCTCACTGACATTTAGACAGAGGACAATCCAGTTCAGCGCACGTCGTCTTTAGATCAAGTAACCTGACAATGACTCCACTCCGTTCCAGAAATTCCACGCTATTAGTGCGAGAAACAGATAAAATAGGCTGACAGCGTAGAATAAATAAGTGCGGTTACACGTGTGCGTTTGCTGCGTGTCCAAATTGCTATTAAAGTTCACTAGGTGTGTCGACAAAGCTTAACAAACACAATTGGTGGTGAAATGTGTCTTCAGATTTATTGTACCCCAACACCGAAAACCCAAAATGTTGCCGTTGTCCTCTGAAGACTGCATTGCAGTGCAGGACACAGATCGCCCATGATAGTTCAAGGGTGATGCCAGAATAGCTTGGCGCCCATAGGCGCCAAGCTATTCTGGCATCACCCTTGAACTATCATGGGCGATCCTTATCTTGCTGTGGTGTGTCTGGGGTAGAATGAGTTAAAGAAAATACCGCGAACTATACTCAGAGGTAAGAAAAAGCGAACAGTGTCAGTACGCGTACCCGCAAACAAAGAACCGCCCTCACAACAAACAAGATTTTCTTTCTTTACTAGTTGCTTCATATGTTGAGCGTACTGTCTGACCTACCTTTGCAAAAAAAAGTGGAAGAGTTATCGCCCATGGCTACCTTGGAGGACACAGGGTTTCATTAGTGGTGCAAATAAGCAAAGCTGGAAACACTCTGACAAGCAAGTTCCCTGTGAGATGTGGATTGTTTTTTTATGTTATTCATTGCCTCAAAAAAAAAATTTCTCACAAAATTCACTAGAAAACAGAACTTCCGGTGCACATTATTTTCTTAATAAATCTTATTTTATTCAATGTGAATTACTTTCAAACCATGTTTTATGCCCCAGTGACTGACACAGAAATAAAGAACACACCCATATCCATTTGATCCGGTAAATATTGCCGCTGGCCTAAAAATTAACATCTGTTTGCTTTTTGTCTTTGTATGTTATTTTGATTATTTAGGTGCCTTTGACAAAGGAAAAGTAGGTCAAGACCATACAGGCCGGCTTTTCATTCACACGACCCTAGTGACACCGCACGCTGGTTGGTTTTCAGCTGTGTGTTCTGCAGATGCTCCCCATTTCACTTTTAATATCCCGTGATGGTAGGGTCACTGATGACGTCATCAGTCATTGATGTGAGATCTGTAAGACTAAACATTCCATTTAGACGCGACATAACACACTGTTCATAACATTAACAAATGACGTCAAAATAACCGAGAACAAAGCATATTTAATTGGCCAAAGCCTGCCGCATGACCTGAGTACGTACACTTTGTTAATTCTTCGCTGCCTGATCTATGTACATACACTGTGTGAACTGACCAAGGCTTTCCGCCTGACATGTTAACGTACACTTTGTAATTTGCTCGCCGCCTGACCTTCATACGTACACTGTGTGAACTGACCAAGGCTTACCGCCTGACCTATGTACGTACACTGTGTGAACTGACCAAGGCTTGCCGCCTGAACTATGTACGTACACTGTGTGAACTGACCAAGGCTTACCGCCTGACCTATGTACGTACACTGAGTGAACTGACCACGGCTTGCCGCCTGAACTATGTACGTACACTGTGTGAACTGACCAAGGCTTACCGCCTGAACTATGTACGTACACTGTGTGAACTGACCAAGGCTTGCCGCCTGAACTATGCACGTACACTGTGCGAACTGACCAAGGCTTGCCCCCTGACCTATGTACGCACACTGTGTGAATTGGTCGCCGCCTGACATATGTAGGTACACTGTGTAAACTGACCAAGGCTTGCCGAATGACCTATGTGTACACTGTGTGGATTGCTCGCCGCCTGACCTATATAGGTACACTGTGTGAACTGACCAAGGCTTGCCGAATGACCTATGTACGTACACTGTGTGGATTGCTCGCCGCCTGACCTATGTAGGTACACTGTGTGAACTGACCAAGGCTTGCCGAATGACCTATGTACGTACACTGTGTGGATTGCTCGCCGCCTGACCTATATACCTACACTGTGAACTGACCAAAGCTTGCCGCCTGAACTATGTAGGTACACTGTGTGAACTGACCAAGGCTTGCCGAATGACCTATGTACGTACACTATGTGAACTGACCAAGGCTTGCCGAATGACCTATGTACGTACACTATGTGAACTGATCAAGGCTTGCCGAATGACCTATGTACATACACTGTGTGACTTGCTCGCCGCCTGACCTATGTAGGTACACTGTGTGAACTGACCAAGGCTTGCCGAATGACCTATGTACGTACACTATGTGAACTGACCAAGGCTTGCCGAATGACCTATGTACGTACACTATGTGAACTGATCAAGGCTTGCCGAATGACCTATGTACGCACACTGTGTGAATTGGTCGCCGCCTGACCTATGTAGGTACACTGTGTGAACTGACCAAGGCTTGCCGAATGACCTATGTACGTACACTGTGTGGATTGCTCGCCGCCTGACCTATGTACGTACACTGTGAACTGACCAAAGCTTGCCGCCTGAACTATGTAGGCACGCTGTGTGAATTGCTCGCCGCCTGACCTATGTATGTACACTGTGTGAACTGACAAAGGCTCGCCGCCTGACATATGTAGGTACACTGTGCGAACTGACCAAGGCTCGCCGCCTGACCTATATTCGTACACTGTGTGAACTGACCAAGGCTTGCCGCCTGACCTATGTACATACACTGTGTGACTTGCTCGCCACCTGACCTATGTAAGTACACTGTGTGAACTGACCAAGGCTTGCCGCCTGACCTATGTACATACTATGTGAACTGACCAAGGTTGTTTATTATTATTATTATTATTATTATTATTATTATTATTATTACGTACTGTGTGAACTGACCAAGGCTTGCTCCCTGACCTATGTACATACTATGTGAACTGACCAAGGTTGTTTATTATTATTATTATTATTATTATTATTATTATTATTATTATTATTATTATTATTATATTACGTACTGTGTGAACTGACCAAGGCGTGCTGCCTGACCTTTGCATATTGTATACATCGACCAAAGCTTGCTGCCTGTTCTATGTACGTACACTGTGTGAATTAACCACGGCTTGCTGGTAAGATTCAATATTTTTTTAAATTCTGGTTTTTGTTTTGGGGAGCATGCAGAATGTGTGCCTGAACACCATCGTAATTGTTTATTTATTTAGAGGCAGGTGTTTCCTAAGCTCATTTTAGCATAAGCAAAGAACGCGAATGGGGGTACTCATGCGCCATCGACTACATCTCTGGAGCGCACCTAAGGATTTTATGGAAACATGGCTTAAACATCACAGGACAAATTAAGGAACACGTTGAAGCCCACCTTACTGAATAGTGGGGGAGGGGTGGTGGGGGGCGTGGGGGGGGGGCGTGTGTACGGTAGTCAGGTCTGGCTCAGGGACTATATCGGCTAAGCCTAACAGTCAGCTGAGTTGCCCAAATTTTGTGGCTAGCCATGTCTAGTCTCGGCTCAAGGTCGCGTAATATAGGAAGCATTCTGGCTGTACTCGGGAACTCGCAACCTACCTATTGCCCCACGCTTGCTGCCTCAACTATGCCTGCCTCACCTCACCCACCTCATTGCCTTGCTGCCTCAACTAAGCCTGCCTCACCTCACCCACCTCACTGCCTTGCTGCCTCACCTCACCCACCTCACTGCCTTGCTCAGTGCCTCACCTCACCCACCTCACTGCCTTGCTCAGTGCCTCACCTCACCCACCTCACTGCCTTGCTCAGTGCCTCACCTATGGCGATCAGACAGATGAAACAGGAGGATATCCGCCCCAGGATCAAGACAGGCTGACTCACGTAGCAGCCCACGTAGGCTTTGACGTTAGCGGCCAGGATCTTATCAAACCGGCGTACCACACAGTCCGACCTGTGATGACATTTGATGCAACCAGCATAACATTATGTAACAAAGTCCTAGTCATACATGGAATCTTGTACAACGTACATTACCAGAGAGGTTGTAAGTTATGTGGTTGTGTTTCCTCATTACCAGAGAGGTTGTAAGTTATGTGGTTGTGTTTCCTCGTTACCACAGAGGTTGTAAGTTATGTGGTTGTGTTTCCTCGTTACCAGAGAGGTTGTAAGTTATGTGGTTGTGTTTCCTCATTACCAGAGAGGTTGTAAGTTATGTGGTTGTGTTTCCTCGTTACCACAGAGGTTGTAAGTTATGTGGTTGTGTTTCCTCATTACCAGAGAGGTTGTAAGTTATGTGGTTGTGTTTCCTCATTACCAGAGAGGTTGTAAGTTATGTGGTTGTGTTTCCTCGTTACCACAGAGGTTGTAAGTTATGTGGTTGTGTTTCCTCGTTACCAGAGAGGTTGTAAGTTATGTGGTTGTGTTTCCTCATTACCAGAGAGGTTGTAAGTGATGTGGTTGTGTTTCCTCGTTACCATAGAGGTTGTAAGTTATGTGGTTGTGTTTCCTCGTTACCAGAGAGGTTGTAAGTTATGTGGTTGTGTTTCCTCGTTACCAGAGAGGTTGTAAGTTATGTGGTTGTGTTTCCTCGTTACCAGAGAGGTTGTAAGTTATGTGGTTGTGTTTCCTCGTTACCAGAGAGGTTGTAAGTTATGTGGTTGTGTTTCCTCGTTACCAGAGAGGTTGTAAGTTATGTGGTTGTGTTTCCTCGTTACCAGAGAGGTTGTAAGTTATGTGGTTGTGTTTCCTCGTTGGCTGACATGTCATCGGAAAAGTGGTTTGTGTCACATACTGAGCCAGTGGTCGACAGCAAAAGTGGGTTTGTGTCACGTACTGGGCCAGTGGTCGATAGCACGTGTGGGTTTATGTCACGTACTGGGCCAGTGGTCGATAGCACGTGTGGGTTTGTGTCACGTACTGGGCCAGTGATCGATAGCACGTGTGGGTTTGTGTCACGTACTGGGCCAGTGATCGATAGCACGTGTGGGTTTATGTCACGTACTGGGCCAGTGGTCGATAGGACGTGTGGGTTTGTGGCACGTACTGGACCAGTGGCCGATAGCACGTGTGGGTTTGTGGCACATACTGGGCCAGTGGTCGATAGCACTTGTGGGTTTGTGGCACGTACTGGGCCAGTGGTCGATAGCACTTGTGGGTTTGTGGCACGTACTGGGCCAGTGGTCGATAGCACGTGTGGGTTGTTGAGTGGTCGATGGCAAATGTGGGTTTGTGTCACGTACTGGGCCAGCGATCGATAGCAAATGTGGGTTTGTGTCACGTACTGGGCCAGCGGTCGATAGCAAGTGAGGGTTTTTGTACTGGGCCAGTGGTCGATAGCAAATGTGGCTTGTGTACTGGGCCAGTGGTCTATAGCAAAAGTGGGTTTCTGTATTGGGCCAGTGGTCGATGGCATATGTGTGTTTGTGCACTGAGCCAGTGGTCGTCAGTGCGTCTGTCGTCTGGCTCTGCGACAGCAAAAGTGGGCTTGTGTCACATACTGGGCCAGTGGTCGATAGCAAAAGTGGGTTTGTGTTCCGTACTGGGCCAGTGGTCGTCCTGGCGTCTGGCTCACATGCGATAGCAAAAGTGGGTTGTGTTACATACTAGGGCAGTGGTCGATAGGAAAAGTGGGTTGTGTCACATACTGGGGAAATGGTCAAATCCAAAAGTGGGTTGTGTCACATACTGGGGCAGTGGTCGATAGCAAAAGTGGGTTGGTGTCACATACTGGGCCAGTGATCGATAGCAAAAGTGGATTGGTTTCACATTTTGGGCCAGTGGTCGATAACAAAAGAGGATTGTGTCACATACTGAGGCAGTGGTCGATAGCCTAAGTGGATTGGTTTCACATACTGTTCCAGTGGTCGATAGCAAAAGAGGATTGTGTCACATACTGGGGCAGTGGTCGATAGCCAAAGTGGATTGGTTTCACATACTGGGCCAGTGGTCGATAGCAAAAGAGGATTGTGTCACATACTGGGGCAGTGGTCGATAGCAAAAGAGGATTGTGTCACATACTGGGCCAGTGGTCGATAGCAAAAGAGGATTGTGTCACATACTGGGGCAGTGGTCGATAGCCAAAGTGGATTGGTTTCACATACTGGGCCAGTGGTCGATAGCAAAAGAGGATTGTGTCACATACTGGGGCAGTGGTCGATAGCAAAAGAGGATTGTGTCACATACTGGGCCAGTGATCGATAGCAAAAGTGGATTGGTTTCACATTTTGGGCCAGTGGTCGATAACAAAAGAGGATTGTGTCACATACTGAGGCAGTGGTCGATAGCCTAAGTGGATTGGTTTCACATACTGTTCCAGTGGTCGATAGCAAAAGAGGATTGTGTCACATACTGGGGCAGTGGTCGATAGCAAAAGTGGATTGGTTTCACATACTGGGCCAGTGGTCGATAGCAAAAGAGGATTGTGTCACATACTGGAGCAGTGGTCGATAGCAAAAGTGGATTGGTTTCACATACTGGGCCAGTGGTCGATAGCAAAAGAGGATTGTGTCACATACTGGGGCAGTGGTCGATAGCAAAAGAGGATTGTGTCACATACTGGGCCAGTGGTCGATAGCAAAAGAGGATTGTGTCACATACTGGGCCAGTGGTCGATAGCAAAAGTGGGTTGTGTCACATACTGGGGCAGTGGTCGATAGCAAAAGTGGGTTGTGTCACATACTGGGGCAGTGGTCGATAGCAAAAGTGGGTTGGTGTCACATACTGGGGCAGTGGTCGATAGCAAAAGTGGATTGGTGTCACATACTGGGGCAGTGGTCGATAGCAAAAGTGGGTTGGTGTCACATACTGGGCCAGTGGTCGATAGCAAAAGTGGATTGGTTTCACATACTGGGGCAGTGGTCGATAGCAAAAGTGGATTGGTTTCACATACTGGGGCAGTGGTCGATAGCAAAAGTGGATTGGTTTCACATACTGGGCCAGTGGTCGATAGCAAAAGAGGATTGTGTCACATACTGGGGCAGTGGTCGATAGCAAAGGAGGATTGTGTCACATACTGGGGCAGTGGTCGATAGCAAAAGAGGATTGTGTCACATACTGGGGCAGTGGTCGATAGCAAAAGTGGATTGGTTTCACATACTGGGGCAGTGGTCGATAGCAAAAGTGGATTGGTTTCACATACTGGGCCAGTGGTCGATAGCAAAAGAGGATTGTGTCACATACTGGGGCAGTGGTCGATAGCAAAAGAGGATTGTGTCACATACTGGGCCAGTGGTCGATAGCAAAAGAGGATTGTGTCACATACTGGGCCAGTGGTCGATAGCAAAAGTGGGTTGTGTCACATACTGGGGCAGTGGTCGATAGCAAAAGTGGGTTGTGTAACATACTGGGGCAGTGGTCGATAGCAAAAGTGGGTTGTGTCACATACTGGGGCAGTGGTCGATAGCAAAAGTGGATTGGTGTCACATACTGGGGCAGTGGTCGATAGCAAAAGTGGGTTGGTGTCACATACTGGGCCAGTGGTCGATAGCAAAAGTGGATTGGTTTCACATACTGGGGCAGTGGTCGATAGCAAAAGTGGATTGGTTTCACATACTGGGGCAGTGGTCGATAGCAAAAGTGGATTGGTTTCACATACTGGGCCAGTGGTCGATAGCAAAAGAGGATTGTGTCACATACTGGGGCAGTGGTCGATAGGAAAGGAGGATTGTGTCACATACTGGGCCAGTGGTCGATAGCAAAAGAGGATTGTGTCACATACTGGGGCAGTGGTCGATAGCAAAAGAGGATTGTGTCACATACTGGGCCAGTGGTCGATAGCAAAAGAGGATTGTGTCACATACTGGGGCAGTGGTCGATAGCCAAAGTGGATTGGTTTCACATACTGGGCCAGTGGTCGATAGCAAAAGAGGATTGTGTCACATACTGGGGCAGTGGTCGATAGCAAAAGAGGATTGTGTCACATACTGGGCCAGTGGTCGATAGCAAAAGAGGATTGTGTCACATACTGGGCCAGTGGTCGATAGCAAAAGTGGGTTGTGTCACATACTGGGGCAGAGGTCGATAGCAAAAGTGGGTTGGTGTCACATACTGGGGCAGTGGTCGATAGCAAAAGAGGATTGTGTCACATACTGGGGCAGTGGTCGATAGCAAAGGAGGATTGTGTCACATACTGGGGCAGTGGTCGATAGCAAAAGAGGATTGTGTCACATACTGGGGCAGTGGTCGATAGCAAAAGTGGATTGGTTTCACATCCTGGGCCAGTGGTCGATAGCAAAAGAGGATTGTGTCACATACTGGGGCAGTGGTCGATAGCAAAAGTGGGTTGGTGTCACATACTGGGCCAGTGGTCGATAGCAAAAGTGGATTGGTGTCACATACTGGGGCAGTGGTCGATAGCCAAAGTGGATTGGTTTCACATACTGGGCCAGTGGTCGATAGCAAAAGAGGATTGTGTCACATACTGGGGCAGTGGTCGATAGCAAAAGTTGATTGGTTTCACATACTGGGCCAGTGGTCGATAGCAAAAGAGGATTGTGTCACATACTGGAGCAGTGGTCGATAGCAAAAGTGGATTGGTTTCACATACTGGGCCAGTGGTCGATAGCAAAAGAGGATTGTGTCACATACTGGGGCAGTGGTCGATAGCAAAAGAGGATTGTGTCACATACTGGGCCAGTGGTCGATAGCAAAAGAGGATTGTGTCACATACTGGGCCAGTGGTCGATAGCAAAAGTGGGTTGTGTCACATACTGGGGCAGTGGTCGATAGCAAAAGTGGGTTGTGTCACATACTGGGGCAGTGGTCGATAGCAAAAGTGGGTTGGTGTCACATACTGGGGCAGTGGTCGATAGCAAAAGTGGATTGGTGTCACATACTGGGGCAGTGGTCGATAGCAAAAGTGGGTTGGTGTCACATACTGGGCCAGTGGTCGATAGCAAAAGTGGATTGGTTTCACATACTGGGGCAGTGGTCGATAGCAAAAGTGGATTGGTTTCACATACTGGGGCAGTGGTCGATAGCAAAAGTGGATTGGTTTCACATACTGGGCCAGTGGTCGATAGCAAAAGAGGATTGTGTCACATACTGGGGCAGTGGTCGATAGCAAAGGAGGATTGTGTCACATACTGGGGCAGTGGTCGATAGCAAAAGAGGATTGTGTCACATACTGGGGCAGTGGTCGATAGCAAAAGTGGATTGGTTTCACATACTGGGGCAGTGGTCGATAGCAAAAGTGGATTGGTTTCACATACTGGGCCAGTGGTCGATAGCAAAAGAGGATTGTGTCACATACTGGGGCAGTGGTCGATAGCAAAAGAGGATTGTGTCACATACTGGGCCAGTGGTCGATAGCAAAAGAGGATTGTGTCACATACTGGGGCAGTGGTCGATAGCCAAAGTGGATTGGTTTCACATACTGGGCCAGTGGTCGATAGCAAAAGAGGATTGTGTCACATACTGGGGCAGTGGTCGATAGCAAAAGAGGATTGTGTCACATAATGGGACAGTGGTCGATAGCAAAAGAGGATTGTGTCACATACTGGGCCAGTGGTCGATAGCAAAAGTGGGTTGTGTCACATACTGGGGCAGAGGTCGATAGCAAAAGTGGGTTGGTGTCACATACTGGGGCAGTGGTCGATAGCAAAAGAGGATTGTGTCACATACTGGGGCAGTGGTCGATAGCAAAGGAGGATTGTGTCACATACTGGGGCAGTGGTCGATAGCAAAAGAGGATTGTGTCACATACTGGGGCAGTGGTCGATAGCAAAAGTGAATTGGTTTCACATCCTGGGCCAGTGGTCGATAGCAAAAGAGGATTGTGTCACATACTGGGGCAGTGGTCGATAGCAAAAGTGGGTTGGTGTCACATACTGGGCCAGTGGTCGATAGCAAAAGTGGATTGGTGTCACATACTGGGGCAGTGGTCGATAGCCAAAGTGGATTGGTTTCACATACTGGGCCAGTGGTCGATAGCAAAAGAGGATTGTGTCACATACTGGGGCAGTGGTCGATAGCAAAAGAGGATTGTGTCACATACTGGGGCAGTGGTCGATAGCAAAAGTGGATTGGTTTCACATACTGGGCCAGTGGTCGATAGCAAAAGAGGATTGTGTCACATACTGGAGCAGTGGTCGATAGCAAAAGTGGATTGGTTTGACATACTGGGCCAGTGGTCGATAGCAAAAGAGGATTGTGTCACATACTGGGGCAGTGGTCGATAGCAAAAGAGGATTGTGTCACATACTGGGCCAGTGGTCGATAGCAAAAGAGGATTGTGTCACATACTGGGGCAGTGGTCGATAGCAAAAGTGGGTTGATGTCACATACTGGGCCAGTAGTCGTATATGCGTCTGGTGTCTCTCCGGCATTTCGTAAACCTCAGTTTTCAAATTTGGCCCAAATTTGTGCCAAGATCATTTTAATCACACACAATTTAGTGACCTCTCTGAAAGATCAAGGCCATATGCGATCACGAGATAGCTTAAAATAGCCATATTGTGAACCACCACTATCCTCCTGCCCCCACTCAAAAAAATAAAATAATAAAAACATCAAATATTATTTTCAACGTTAAAGCCAAACCTATTTTAGAGATACCTCATGGTAAGACCTTCTCAAGCATACAAGTACTAATCTGGGTGACGCCTCGGAAGGTCGAGGGTCACAATAGGTCGACAAATGTGTTACATTTATAATGTTAGTTTTATTGGCATTATTTCAGTCCCTCGGATATGTTGAACCAGCCAATAGTTTCCGGCAGTCTTTAAAGACACATCTATTCCTTTAAACGTGCATTCACCGTTATTATTATTTTATTTTTGTTTTTGGTGTTGCTGTCAGTGAGAGCTGCCTAGTGTATCTGTTATTAGTTTTATGGTACACGTATATCTTTGGTGTGTGTGAGCATTTCTTGTTGGTGTGTTTACTCTGCTAAGTTTATTTTCCCTGTATATTTTGTAGCGTGAGTGTGTATGTTAGGGATATATATGTGCTGTAGGATGCAAGGTGTGTGTATGTTAGTATGTCATTTGTACGGCGCCTAGAGCTTTCCTATCGAAAGTATAGGCGCCTTAAAAATATACATTATTATTATTATTATTACTTTTCAAAGGATATGACCTTTCTATGCATACTCATTATTGTTGACCCCTCACAAAGGTCAAAGTTTACGGGAGACAGACAAATGTGTCAAAGATGAATACTGCTACGTGTGTGTGTGTTATTCATGTTAGGGCATGTACGTGTTGATCATAACCAGTGGTGTCAGGATTTGTCGGCAACACAACAGCGAGGCTGCTGATAGACAAAACAAAATCATGGAATCCACTTCTTCCAAAACCCTCTACGCTACCACGAACACACTCCTAGGCACTTCTAAAGACTCTCATCTCCCCAACACACACAGCAAAGATGAACTCCCGTCCGCCTTTTCCACCTATTTTTTCTGACAAAATCCAAACTCTGCGCAACACACACGATACCCTACCTTCTCCGCCTTGCCCTCCCGACCACCCCCCCCCCCCCTCCCTTCTCTGGCACTCCCCTGTTGTTCTTCCGCCCTGTCTCTCAGGATGAAGTTCTAATAACCATGAAGTCTATGTCTTTCTAAACCTGCGAACTAGACCCTCTGCCGGCTTCACTCTATCCTCCTCCACCGCCTTCCACTTTTGCCCTTTATTACCGACATCATCAACACATCTCTAGACAATGGCTCTGTCCCCGATATCTTCATGTCCGCCATCGTCTATCCTCTCCTAAAAAACAACACAACCTCGACCCAAACGAACTCAAGAACTATCGCCCAGTCTCCAATCTCTCTTTCCGGTCCAAGCTTCGTGAGAAGGTTGTCCTCAACCTCCACCTCGCCGACAACAATCTCCTCAGTCCCTTCCAGTCTGCCTATTGCAAACACCACAGCACTGAAACAGCCCTTCTACATATCCTGAACGATCTGCTTCTCTCCACCGACTCGGGCAACATCTCCCTTCTTACGCTACTCGTTCTCTCTGCCGCCTTCGACACTATCGACCACTCTATCCTCCTCCAACGCCTTCACCACTCCTTTGGCATCACTGACTCTGCTCACTCCTGGTTCCTCTCCTACCTCTCCGACAGACAGCAGTCCGTCACCATCGACGGCGTCTCCTCTAACCCAGTCAGGCTCTCCTGCGGCGTTCCACAGGGGTCCGTCCTGGGCCCGGTCCTTTTTAACACTCAACACCTCTCCTCTGTCCAACATCATCCAGTCTCATCACATACACCACCACCTCTACGCTGACGACTCACAACTACTAGACAATGACAAACTCGACAACACTCAGTCACTACTGACTCGCACGGCTGACTGCTACGAAGAAGTGAAAAACTGGATGACAGCAAACAACCTTAAACTGAATGACGACAAAACGGAAGCCATGCTGGTAGGCACTCGCCAGAAACTCTCCCAGCTCCCTCCCTCTCTCCATCTTCAACTCGACAGCACCCCCATCCCACTCTCTGACTCGGTAAAGAACCTCGGCGGTATCCTCGATTCCTCTCTTTTCATGACCAGCTTTGTCTCTGCCACGGGCCGGGCATGCTATTTTCATCTCCGTCGCATCATTCAGATCAGAAAATACCTCACCACCGAAACTGCCACCAAACTTACTGTCTCTCTCATCTTATCTCTCATCGACTATTGCAACTCCCCCCTTTCCGGTCTTCCTCACTCCACCACTTTCACTCTCCAGCGCGTCCAGAAAAATGCTGCCCGCCTCGTCCTCAGAAAGAAGAAATCCGACCACATCACTCCTCTAATCAAACTCCTTCACTGGCCCCCATCCCCCAACGCACCTAATACAAGATTCTGTTTCTCTGCTACACATCCCTTAACAACTGCGCTCCTGCCTATCTCTCCAACTTATTTCACCCCTACACTCCTTCCCGCTCCCTCCGCTCCGCCTTCGACCCTCTCCGCCTCTACATCCCCCGCACCAAACTCAGCACTTTCGGCCTCCGCTCCTTCTCCGTCTACGGTCCATCCACCTGGAACAATCTCCACTCTCTCTCCGTCAGAAACACTCTCTCTCCTCCTTCGTCCGTCCTCAAAACTCACCTCTTTCAACAGTTCTAGCACTATAAGACCACCACACTCCCCATCCCAAGCTGACTGTCGTAATGTATTTGTGGTACGTGAGTCATTGTCAAAAGCGTGCGCATGCGTCCGCGAGTATGAGTGCGCGCTTGGAGTTATAATTATTATAAGATAAGCGCATTAAAAATACCGTAATTATTATTATTTATTTAGACACGGGTTGTAGCGGCGTCATCGTGAGAGAGAACCTAGTAGCTGAAGACCAGAAGCTACAGGAGTGGACAACCCTCATCCTTGCAGACGGAATTGAGGATTATGCCCCTTGCCTAGGTCAGTGTCAACACCCCGTACCTGACAAGAGAGGTGTTGGTGTTACGTGTGAAGAACCCAGTCTACGATCTTATCATCGGAAACATTGACGGTGCCAGAAAGGCAGAGGACCCAGATCCGGAGTGTAGAGCTGAAGCCTGTGCTGTTACCACGAAATGTCAAGCAAAGAAGAGTCACCAGACCATCCCTCTAAAAGTAGTTGACAACACAGAAGCAGCCGTGGCGAATAGGGACAAGCTGATGGAACTACAGAGAGCCGATCCCACCCTTGACAAGTTCCATGGTTCCGAGGTCAGACCGTGCCCGTGACACGAAGAGGGAAGGATGTAACCTTCGAGACCAAAAAGAATATCCTGTACCGGGTTTACACCAGCCATGGAGACACGCCTGTCCGTCAAGTGGTGGTTGCTGAACCCCTGAGGATGCAGGGGATGAAACTGACCCATGGTTCCATCTTAGGAGGACACCTGAGAATCGACAGGATCCGGCAGTCTTCTACTGGCCTGATATGGTTTGGGGGGGGGGGGGGGAGGGCGACGTCATCCGATTCTGCAGGTCGTGCGACATATGCCAGAAGACAATCTCCAAGGGAAAGATGAACAAGGTTTCTCTCGATCGATATGCCTTTTAAGCGGATAGCTGTGGATCTGGTGGGTCCAATATCCCCTTCAAGTGAAGATGGCCATCGCCCATCGCTACATTCTGACCCTGGTGGATTATGCTACAAGATACCCTGAGGCCATACCACTAAAGAAGATCAACATTTCAACAGTGGCAGAGGCTCTCGTGGACATGTTCAGCCGTCTGGGGATTTAGAGGAGATCTAGGGACCCAGTTCGTCTCCGACTGCATGGAGGAAGTCAATCGGCTGTTGAGCATCCGACACCTCACTACGACCCCGTACCACCCCATGTGTAACGGGCTAGTTGAAACGTTTAACGGGACATTGAAAGCTATCCTGAAGAAACTGTGTGCTGAGCATCCAAGGTTATGGCATAGGTACATCAATGCCTTGCTCTTCGCATACCGTGAAATTCCCCAGGATTCGACAGGGTTTTCCCCCTTTTGAATTACTGTACGGCAGGACTGTAAGGGTAACAATGCACATCTTGAAGGAGCTGTGGACTATGGACATCGACGCGCCTGAGGTGAAAATCAGCTACCAGTACGTCTTCGACCTGAGAGAGAAGCTGGAGGATACCCTCAGGATGGCTCGAGGAGAACTGGAGAAGGCGCAGAGAACGGGGAAGCATTATTATGACCGTAAAGCCAAACCTCGACGGTTCCAACCAGGTGACAAGGTATTGGTTCTTCTCCCCACTGACAACAACAAGCTCCTCATGCAGTGGAAGGGACCGTACGTGGTTGACACAGTGGTTGGCACCAACGACTACAGAGTCAAGGTCAACAACAAGATGAAGACTTACCACGCGAATCTGCTGAAGAAGTACGTCGAGAGAGGTCGTCAGGACAAACCACAACAAGCGGCGTCGTGCGTCTGACTGCTGACGCGAGACTAGACGACGAAAACCTGTTCGACCTAAATGAACTCCGCCATAAGGAGGGTGTTGAAGACATCCAGTTCGGTCAAAACCTGACCCAGGCGCAACAAGAAGAGCTGAGAGCCCTACCTGCGGAGTTCAAACATCTGAGAGCCCTACATGCGGAGTTCAAACATCTGAGAGCCCTACCTGCGGAGTTCAAACATCTGAGAGCCCTACCTGCGGAGTTCAAACATCTGAGAGCCCTACCTGCGGAGTTCAAACATCTGAGAGCCCTACCTGCGGAGTTCAAACATCTGAGAGCCCTACCTGCGGAGTTCAAACATCTGAGAGCCCTACCTGCGGAGTTCAAACATCTGAGAGCCCTACCTGCGGAGTTCAAACATCTGAGAGCCCTACCTGCGGAGTTCAAACATCGGTTTACGCCTGACGCGGGGACAACAGACACTATCCAGCATGAAGTCATCTGACATCAAACAAGCCGGTTCGCAGCAAGCCGTATCGTCTACCTTACAACACGACGGAAGAACTGAAGAAGGACATCAAGGAGATGCTGGACCTGGGAGTCATCAGGGAGTCCAAGTCGCCATATGCATCCTCAGTGGTCATCGTGAAGAAACCAAATGGATCCAACCGGGTGTGTGTGGACTACCGTCAACTCAATAAGCTGATAGTTTTCGACCCAGGAACATCAACCCTTGAATTATCTAAAATCTGCCAAATTCACAAACTCCCGTGTCATGAGATGGGCAATATATTTTAGGGGACTGCCTCTAATGTCAGCTTTTAAAGTAGAATTGTCTCAGTAGACTGTTCAATTCTGATTCGAATGATACAAATCATTTTGCTCTAAGGTGAACCGATCAGCCGTTATGAGCAAAGAAAGGATCAGAGAACTCGATTTTCCGCTCCGGAAAGACCCGAGCAATGTCGGCAATTATGGTGGCATGTCAATGTCGCAGCATCATGCACATAATGACATGAAGTGAAGCATATGATTTTCCTGCTTGTGCTAATACTGCTATTGATCTTCAGAACGCTAGCTACCTTATTAAGTTATTTCTTCATATTGTAAACAACGAAACACACTAGGAAAAGTGAATATTACTCAGGTATTACAGTGGTACACAACATAATTTTTTTTATTGGAGTGTGTCGTGTACAGGCCGTAGCTTAACCCTCCTGATAGTGTCACATGAACTCTGTGCCATGTGAACAGGTTGTTACTTTAACCCTCCTGATAGTGGTCACATATAGTGCTTCTGAAATCTTCAACAACGAAGAGGCGTCCATGGAACATAATAATAATAATAATAATAATAATAATAATAATAATAATAATAATAATAATAATAATAATTACGGTATTTATAATGCGCTTACCTTATAATAATTATAACTCGAAGCGCGCACTCACAACTCGCGCACACATGCGTACGCTTTTGACAATGACTCACGTACCACAAATACATTGCGACAGTCAGCTTGGGGTGGGGAGTGTGGTGATGTTGTAGTGATAGAACTGTTGAAAGAGGTGAGTTTTGAGGGCGGACTGGAAGGAGGAGAGAGAGAGCGTTTCTGACGGAGAGAGAGTGGGAGAGTGTTCCAGGTGGATAGACCGTAGACGGAGAAGGAGCGGAGGCCGAAAGTGCTGAGTTTGGTTCTAGGGATGTGGAGGCGGAGAGGGCCGGAGGCAGAGCGGAGGGAGCGGGAGGGAGTGTAGGGGTGAAGAGATAGGCAAGAGCGTAGTTGTTAAGGGATTTGTAGCAGATAGACATAATCTTGTATTGGATGCGTTGGAGAAGATTGAGCAGGGAAGCCAGTGAATGAGTTTGATCGTGGGAGTGATGTGGTCGGATTTTTTCTTTCTGAGGACTAGGCGGGCAGCATTGTGTGGACTCGCTGGAGAGTGAAAGTGGTGGAGTTAGGGAGGCCGAAAAGGAGAGAGTTGAAATAGTCGATGCGAGATAAGATGAGAGAGACAGCAAGTTTGGTGGCAGCTTCGGCGGTGAGGTATGTTCTGATCTTACTGATGCGACGGATGTGGAAATAGCATGCCTGGGCCATGGCGGAGACAAAGCTGGTCATGGAAAGAGAGGAATGGAGGATAACGCCGAGGTTCTTGGCCGAGTCAGAAATGGGGATGGAGGTGCTGTCGAATTGAAGATGGAGAGAGGGAGAGCGCTGGGAGAGTTTCTGACGAGTGCCTACCAGCATGGCTTCCTTTTTGGCGTCATTCAGTTTAAGTTTGTTTGCTGTCATCCAGTTTTTCACATCTTCGTAGCAGTCAGCCGTGCGAGTCAGTAGTGACTGAGTGTTGTCGAGTTTGTCTTTGTCTAGTAGTTGTGAGGCGACAGCATAGAGGCGGTGGTGTATGCGATGAGACTGGATGATGTTAGACAGGGGAGAGGTGTAGAATGTGAAAAGGACCGGGCCCAGGACGGACCCCTGTGGAACTCCGCAGGAGAGCCTGTATGGGTTAGAGGAGACGCCGTCGATGGTGACAGAATGCTGTCTGTCGGAGAGGTAGGAGAGAAACCAGGAGTGAGCAGAGTCAGTGATGCCAAAGGAGAGGTGTAGGCGGTGGAGGAGGATAGAGTGATCTATAGTGTCGAAGGCGGCAGAGAGATCGAGTAGCGTAAGAAGGGAGGTGTTGCCGGAGTCGGTGGAGAGGAGTAGATCGTTCAGAATATGTAGAAGGGCTGTTTCAGTGCTGTGTTGTTTGCGGTAGGCAGACTGGAAGGAACTGAGGAGAGTGTTGTCGGCGAGGTGAAGGTTGAGCTGGTTCAGAACAACCTTCTCAAGAAGCTTGAACAGGAAAGAGAGATTGGAGACTGGGCGATAGTTCTTGAGTTCGTTTGGGTCGAGGTTGTGTTTTTTGAGGAGAGGACGGACGATGGCGGACTTGAAGATACCGGAGACAGAGCCATTCTCTAGAGATGTGTTGATAGTGTCGGTAATAAAGGGCAAAAGTTTCGGAAGGCCGTCCAAGTAGAGAGAAGCCGGGAGAGGGTCTAGTTCGCAGGTTTTGAAAGGCGTGGACTTTATGGTCTTGAGAACTTAGGGCAAGGCGGAGAAGGTAGAGTAACGAGTGTGTTGCGCAGAGTTTGAATTTTGTCAGAAAAAATAGGTGGAAAAGGCGGACGGGGGTTCTTCTTTGCTGTGTGTGTTGGGGAGAGGAGAGTCTTTAGAAGTGCCTAGGAGTGTGTTCGTGGTAGCGTAGAGGGTTTTGGAAGAAGTGGATTTCAGGATTTTGTTTTGAAGGTGTTCACGTTTGGAGTCGGACATCATTCTGCAGACTTTGAATCTGGTGGTTTGGAAGATCTGTCTGTGAACGGTATGGTCGGATGAGCGCCAGCGGCGTTCCGCTTGTCGGCGCTCACGCTTGGCCTCAGCTATGTCGTCAGTGAGCCAGGGGGAGGGGAGTCGGTCGGGCATGGAGCAGGTGGTGACATGGGCATGGGTGTCCAGGAGTTTTCTAAGGGAGGAATCGAAGTGGGATGCAATACCAGGAGAGGGGGCGGGGTCCAAGAGAAGGTCGACAGCTTCGTGGAAGAATCTCTCTCGGTTGACAGAATTTAGTTTGCGACGAGAGACAAGGAGCTTGGTTTTTTTCGGCGGAGGTAGGTTGAGGGAGAAGAGAATAGCGAGGTGGTCAGAGGGAGCACAGAGGAGGTGTCAGAATTGAGAAAGATTTGATCGGAGGTGTGGGTGATGATCCAGACGAGGGTGTGACCGAGTCGGTGGATGGGTTTAGTAACGTGTTGTGTAAGATTGTGGTTTGAAAGTGACGTGCAAATGCGTTTTGTGTCAGGGTCATCGGGTTTGTCGAAGTGGAAGTTGAAGTCGCCAAGAAGGAAAATTAACAAGCAACAGACAATCCCGGTCAGACAGCGGCGAGATCGGACGAAGGCGCCGAGTGGGAGGGCGAGATGGCGACGGGAGAGAAATCTTTGGGGCAGCACACGTAAAAGCCAATAGGACGGCAGGAACACGAACAACAACACAGCAACAGAAGCAACCGCGGGTGACACACAAACTCCCACAGTAAACACTTCACACACTAACGAGCAGCACAAAAACAGGGCGGCGGAGGGCTCGTTCTGCTGAGCAGCACAAAAACAGGGCGGCAGAGGGCCCGTTCTGCTGAGCAGCACAAAAACAGGGCGGCAGAGGGCCCGTTCTGCTGAGCAGCACAAAAACTTGACAGGGCGGCCGAGGGTCCGTTCTGCTGAGCAGCACAAAAACTTGACAGGGCGGCCGAGGGTCCGTTCTGCTGAGCAGTGCCCCACGCTGCGAAAGCCAAGACGGCGAAGTAAACAAAATTGAAACGACGAAACACTATTCAATACGATACCACTCGAACAGCAACCAGATGCGACGAAACACTATTCAATACGATACCACTCGAACAGCAACCAGATGCGACGAAACACTATTCAATACGATACCACTCGAACAGCAACCAGATGCGACGAAACACTATTCAATACGATACCACTCGAACAGCAACCAGATGCGACGAAACACTATTCAATACGATACCACTCGAACAGCAACCAGATGCGACGAAACACTATTCAATACGATACCACTCGAACAGCAACCAGATGCGACGAAACACTATTCAATACGATACCATTCGAACAGCAACCAGATGCGACGAAAAACAAGCATACAATCCTCATCAGCGCACTCTTATATGACACTCAGCAAACTTTCAGCACAAGAAAACACCGTACATCCAACGAAAAACCACGTAAACACTGTGAGCAAAAAAACACGCGGTCGTCGCACATCCAAGATGGCGCCGGTTCTAGATATACAGTGAAGGCAATGATCTAAATGTGCTCCCGCAACTGTACATAAGGATCGATATCTCGTGCTTTTGGACCGTGTTGACGTTTTCTGGGCAGTAAAGGGATTAAATGAAAGGTGAATATAACCTGTGCACCATGTTGAGGGTGATGTAGGCAAGGTCGGTAATCGTCAGGCAGACCAGCATTATGTTGCTTGTCTCCCTTGTGCCTTGTGTCAGCAGCACCGCCAAGCTCAGCGTGTTGCCAAGCACGCCCAGAATAAACACCGCAGGGAAAAGACCGCAGACGAAAATGTCCGACACGATTTGTCGTGCTGCCAGGCTCACCAGTGGATCGGAGAATATCGAGGGCAGACGCAATAACGTCATCGGCCGCGTGGCAGCCGTCGATTGGTTGAAAACTGTTGGTGATCGATTGAAAAAAGATGAAATGGTTTCCAATTGGTTGAAAATTGGCCAATAGCCTTCTGGTTGGTTGGAAACGGAAGTATTCGTGGTGGTTGTTTGGAAGGTTGAAACAGTAGTGAGGAAGGATTCAGTCCATGCTGAGTTCAACATTTTCCCATCTACACACCGGAGAGTAGCTGACAGCGTTCGTCAGAGGAAGATTTGTGTCCCCAGATGCTGAAGACGGAAGAAAAGGAAATTAGTTCGCTAGGCCTGGGTCTGCTGGTGGACTGAAGGGAACCACACAACAGAACAGACTCAGAACACAGCACAACAGACTCAGAACACAACACAACAGACTCAGAACATAACAACAGAACAGACTCACAACACAACAGAACAGACTCACAACACAACACAACAGAACAGAACAGACTCACAACACAACACAACAGAACAGACTCACAACACACAACAGAACAGACTCACAACACAACAAAACAGAACAAACTCGGAACAGATCAACAGTGACACCCGTAAGGCTTAGGTCTGTTCCTGGACTCGGTGGGAACCACGCAACAGAACAGAACAGACAGAGCAAAGCAGCACCGTGACAAACAAGCATGTAGATTGTAACCCCTTCACAGAGCCAAGCAACACCGTGACAGACAGGCGTGCACATTGTAACCCCTTCACAGAGCAACCCAACACCGTGACAGACAGGCGTGTACATTGTAACCCCTTCACAGAGCAAAGCAGCACCGTGACAGACAGGCGTGTACATTGTAACCCCTTCACAGAGCAAAGCAGCACCGTGACAGACAGGCGTGTACATTGTAACCCCTTCACAGAGCAACCCAACACCGTGACAGACAGGCGTGCACATTGTAACCCTTTCACAGAGCAACCCAACACCGTGACAGACAGGCGTGCACATTGTAACCCTTTCACAGAGCAAAGCAGCACCGTGACAGACAGGCGTGCACATTGTAACCCCTTCACAGAGCAAAGCAGCACCGTGACAGACAGGCGTGCACATTGTAACCCCTTCACAGAGCAAAGCAGCACCGTGACAGACAGGCGTGCACATTGTAACCCCTTCACAGAGCAAAGCAGCACCGTGACAGACAGGCGTGTACATTGTAACCCCTTCACAGAGCAAAGCAGCACCGTGACAGACAGGCGTGTACATTGTAACCCCTTCACAGAGCAAAGCAGCACCGTGACAGACAGGCGTGCACATTGTAACCCCTTCACAGAGCAAAGCAGCACCGTGACAGACAGGCGTGCACATTGTAACCCCTTCACAGAGCAAAGCAGCACCGTGACAGACAGGCGTGTACATTGTAACCCCTTCACAGAGCAAAGCAGCACCGTGACAGACAGGCGTGTACATTGTAACCCCTTCACAGAGCAAAGCAGCACCGTGACAGACAGGCGTGCACATTGTAACCCCTTCACAGAGCAAAGCAGCACCGTGACAGACAGGCGTGCACATTGTAACCCCTTCACAGAGCAACCCAACACCGTGACAGACAGGCGTGCACATTGTAACCCCTTCACAGAACAAAGCAGCACCGTGACAGACAGGCGTGCACATTGTAACCCCTTCACAGAGCAAAGCAGCACCGTGACAGACAGGCGTGTACATTGTAACCCCTTCACAGAGCAAAGCAGCACCGTGACAGACAGGCGTGCACATTGTAACCCCTTCACAGAGCAAAGCAGCAGCACCGTGACAGACAGGCGTGCACATTGTAACCCCTTCACAGAGCAAAGCAGCACCGTGACAGACAGGCGTGCACATTGTAACCCCTTCACAGAGCAAAGCAGCACCGTGACAGACAGGCGTGCACATTGTAACCCCTTCACAGAGCAAAGCAGCACCGTGACAGACAGGCGTGCACATTGTAACCCCTTCACAGAGCAAAGCAGCACCGTGACAGACAGGCGTGCACATTGTAACCCCTTCACAGAGCAAAGCAGCACCGTGATAGACAGGCGTGCACATTGTAACCCCTTCACAGAGCAAAGCAGCACCGTGACAGGCAGGCGTGCACATTGTAACCCCTTCACAGAGCAAAGCAGCACCGTGACAGACAGGCGTGTACATTGTAACCCCTTCACAGAGCAAAGCAGCACCGTGACAGACAGGCGTGTACATTGTAACCCCTTCACAGAGCAAAGCAGCACCGTGACAGACAGGCGTGCACATTGTAACCCCTTCACAGAGCAAAGCAGCACCGTGACAGACAGGCGTGCACATTGTAACCCCTTCACAGAGCAAAGCAGCACCGTGACAGACAGGCGTGCACATTGTAACCCCTTCACAGAGCAAAGCAGCACCGTGACAGACAGGCGTACACATTGTAACCCCTTCACAGAGCAAAGCAGCACCGTGACAGACAGGCGTGCACATTGTAACCCCTTCACAGAGCAAAGCAGCACCGTGACAGACAGGCGTGCACATTGTAACCCCTTCACAGAGCAAAGCAGCACCGTGACAGACAGGCGTGCACATTGTAACCCCTTCACAGAGCAAAGCAGCACCGTGACAGACAGGCGTGTACATTGTAACCCCTTCACAGAGCAAAGCAGCACCGTGACAGACAGGCGTGCACATTGTAACCCCTTCACAGAGCAAAGCAGCACCGTGACAGACAGGCGTGCACATTGTAACCCCTTCACAGAGCAACCCAACACCGTGACAGACAGGCGTGCACATTGTAACCCCTTCACAGAGCAACCCAACACCGTGACAGACAGGCGTGCACATTGTAACCCCTTCACAGAGCAAAGCAGCACCGTGACAGACAGGCGTGCACATTGTAACCCCTTCACAGAGCAAAGCAGCAACGTGACAGACAGGCGTGCACATTGTAACCCCTTCACAGAGCAAAGCAGCACCGTGACAGACAGGCGTGTACATTGTAACCCCTTCACAGAGCAAAGCAGCACCGTGACAGACAGGCGTGCACATTGTAACCCCTTCACAGAGCAAAGCAGCACCGTGACAGACAGGCGTGCACATTGTAACCCCTTCACAGAGCAACGCAGCACCGTGACAGACAGGCGTGCACATTGTAACCCCTTCACAGAGCAACCCAACACCGTGACAGACAGGCGTGCACATTGTAACCCCTTCACAGAGCAAAGCAGCACCGTGACAGACAGGCGTGCACATTGTAACCCCTTCACAGAGCAAAGCAGCACCGTGACAGACAGGCGTGCACATTGTAACCCCTTGACTGCCACTGGACGCAGACCGTGCTTCAATCATTGAAACTTCAGCGTCAGTGATCCCTTGCCGTCAAGGGAAAATAGATACAAAGTGTTTTCAGAAAGAGATGACCCTCCGCGACTGCGGAGACTCATAAAGCCCTATACTTCCTGCAGCGACTCATGAAGCCCTATACTTCCTGAGGCGACTAATGAAGCCCTATACTTCCTGTAGCGACTCATGAAGCCCTATACTTCCTGCAGTGACTCATGAAGATCTATACTTCCTGTAGCGACTCATGACGCCCTATACTTCCTGCAGTGACTCATGAAGCCCTATACTTCCTGCAGCGACTCATGAAGCCCTATACTTCCTGCAGTGACTCATGAAGCCCTATACTTCTGCAGCGACTCATGAATCCCTATACTTCCTGCAGCGACTCATGAAGCCCTATGCTTCCTGCAGTGACTCATGAAGCCCTATACTTCCTGCAGCGACTCATGAAGGCCTATACTTCATGCAGCGTTTAATGAAGCCCTATACTTCCTGCATAGACTCATGAAGCCCTATACTTCCTGCATAGACTCATGAAGCCCTATACTTCCTGTAGCGACTCATAAAGCCATATACTTCCTGCAGAGACTCATGAAGAACTATACTTCCTGTTGCGACTCATGAAGCCCTATACTTCCTGCAGCGACTCATGAAGCCCTATACTTCCTGCAGAGACTCATGAAGCCCTATACTTCCTGCAGAGACTCATGAAGCCCTATACTTCCTGTAGCGACTCATGAAGCCCTATAATTCCTGCAGAGACTCATGAAGCCCTATACTTCCTGCAGCGACTCATGAAGCCCTATAATTCCTGCAGAGACTCATGAAGCCCTATACTTCCTGCAGCGTTTAATGAAGCCCTATACTTCCTGCAGAGACTCATGAAGCCCTATACTTCCTGCAGAGACTCATGAAGCCCTATACTTCCTGTAGCGACTCATGAAGCCCTATACTTCCTGCAGAGACTCATGAAGCCCTATACTTCCTGCAGAGACTCATGAAGCCCAATACTTCCTGCAGAGACTCATGAAGTCCTATACTTCCTGCAGCGACTCATGAAGCCCCATACTTCCTGCAGCGACTCATGAAGCCCTATACTTCCTGCAGCGACTCATGAAGCCCTATACTTCCTGCAGCGACTCATGAAGCCCTATACTTCCTGCAGAGACTCATGAAGCCCTATACTTCCTGTAGCGACTCATGAAGCCCTATACTTCCTGCAGAGACTCATGAAGCCCTATACTTCCTGCAGCGACTCATGAAGCCCAATACTTCCTGCAGAGACTCATGAAGTCCTATACTTCCTGCAGCGACTCATGAAGCCCCATACTTCCTGCAGCGACTCATGAAGCCCCATACTTCCTGCAGCTAGGTGGTTTTTACATTTTCTCGGCAGTCATGGGGCTGATAAGATAACCTACCAGTTATCTACCAGATACCTACCAGTTATCTACCAGATACCTACCAGTTATCAACCAGATACCTACCTGTTATCTACCAGATACCTACAAGTTTTCTACCAGATACCTACCAGTTATCCACCAGATACCTACAAGTTTTCTACCAGATACCTACCAGTTATCTACCAGATACCTACCAGTTATCCACCAGATACGTATCAGTTATCTACCAGATACCTACGAGTTATTTACCTGATACCTACCAGTTATCTACCAGTAATCTACCAGATACCTACTAGTTATCCACCGGATACCTACCAGTTATCTACCAGATACCTACCAGTTATCTACCAGATACCTACAAGTTATCTACCAGATACCTACCAGTTATCTACCAAATAGCTAAAAGTTATTCCTCTCCATAGGGGTTTCCACGCTAAAAGAAGATTAACTACCAGCTATTCCTCTCCACAGAGGTTTCCACTCTAAAGAGGAGAAGATTACCTACAATTATTCCTCTCCACAGAGGTTTAGACTATAAAGAGAAGAAGAAGATTACCTATCAGTTATTCCTCTCCATACAGGTTTCCTCTCCAAAGTGAAGAAGACTACCTTCCAGATATTCCTCTCCACAGAGGTTTCCACACTAAAGAGAAGAAAAGGATTACGCACCAGATACCTATCAGTTACCTTTCAATTACTGCCCCCCACAGAGGTTTCCACTCTAAAGAGAAAAAGAGGATTACCTACCAGTTATTCCTCACCACAGAGGTTTCCACTCTAAAGAAAAGAACACTAAACTGACTCTCGTGATTTGTATTAAAACAAAAGATTACCTAGCAGATACATACCAGTTATTCCTCTTGATAGAGTTTTCCACTCTCAAGAGAAGAAGAAGAAGACTACACTGACTGACATGCGTTATATTTCTCGGCAGTCAAGGGGACAATAAGATTACCTACCAGTTATTCCTCTCCACAGAGGCTTCCACTCTAGAGAGAAGAAGAAGAAGACTAAACTGACTGACATGCTTTATATTTAGAAGAAAAGATTGCCTGACAGATACCTACCAGTTATTTCTCTCCATAGAAGTTCCCCTATCAAGAGACGAAGAAGAAGAAGAAGAATTCTAATACGATTACCTACCAGCTACTCTTTTCCGTAGAGGTTTCCACTCGAAATAGAAAAAGAAGACTAAACAGAATGACATGTTTTATATTTTAAAAATAATATTACCTACCAGTTATTCCTCTCCATAGATGTTTCCATTCTCAAAGCACAAAAAAAGAAGAAGAAGACTAAACGGACTGACAGGCTTTGTATTTAGAAAGAAAAGACTACCTTCCAGATACCTACCAGTTATTCCTCTCCTTAGAGGTTTCCACTCTCGAGAGAAGAAGATTTCCTACCAGTTACCTACCAGTTATCACTCTCCAAAGAGGGTTCCACTCTAAAGAGAAGAATAAGATTACCTACCAGATACCTACAAGCTATTGCTCAATAGAGGGAAAAGATTACCTACCAGCTATTCCTCTACATAGAGGTTTCCACTCTAAAGAGAACAAAAAGATTACTACCAGTTATTCCTCTCCATAGAGACAAGGACGAGGAGGAGGGGGGGAGGTGGAAGGGGTGGAAGGGTATAGGGAAAGAAGAAGAAGCGTGTTTGTGTGTGTGGTGGTGAGTCGCGCCTTCTGCTCGTTCCGCCCCTGCGGCCTCTCTATCGCGATGGGATGCCGCGTAAGGCGTCTGCGACACTGTCGGCAGCACCGGCCGCGCAGGTGGTGGCGTGGCAACGCAGAAAAAACAGTTGTTGGCTTGTGTATCTGATTAGCATGATTGTTTGTGAGAACAAGAGAGAGAAAGACGAGGAGAGGATGTCAAATGTAGGACAGGAGAAAAAGTGCAGTAGGGTGCGTGTGTGTGTGAGTGTGTGTGTGTGTGTGTGTGTGTGTGTGTGTGTGAGTGTGTGTGTGTGTGTGTGTGTGTGTGTGTGTGTGTGTGTGTGTGAGTGTGTGTGTGTGTGTGTGTGTGTGTGTGTGTGTGTGTGTGTGTGTGTGTGTGTGTGTGTGTGTGTGTGTGTGTGTGTGTGTGTGTGTATTAGGGGAGCGAGGCTGAAAAAACCCGCAATACCAACACTGAAAGAACAAAATGGATTTGGGGAAACAATTTAACAAGCAATAGCCAATCCCGGTCAGACAGCGGCGAAATCAGACGAAGACGCCGAAGTGGGGAGGGCAAGATGGCGACGGGCCGAGATAAAAATTTGAGGCAGTACACGTAAAACCAATAGGATGGTAGGAACACAAACAAGAACACAGCAACAAAAGCAACCGCGGGTGACACGCAAACTCACACAGAAAACACTTCACACACTAACGAGCAGCACAAAATCAGCAGACTTTCATCACACGAGAACACAGTACATCCAACAATCCAACGAAAAACAACGATTTAAACACTGGGAGCGAAACTAGAGATGACGTCAGTGGTCTGCAGTAAGTGTTGAATAGAGCCCCAACTAGATATGGCGTCAGTGGTCTGCAGTAAATATTGAATAGAGCCCGAACTAGAGATGACGTCAGTGGTCTGCAGTAAGTGTTGAATAGAGCCCTAACTAGAGATGACGTCAGTGGTTTGCAGTAAGTGTTGAATAACGCCCCAACTAGAGATGACGTCAGTGGTCTGCAGTAAGTGTTGAATAGCGCCCCAGCTAGAGATGACGTCAGTGGTCTGCAGTAAGTGTTGAGTGGAGCGCCACGTTTCAGCTAAACACGCGCTGGAAAATACAGCTTTGTTACGTGATATGATGTAAGTGCGTCACAAAATTAGAAACTGAATATCCCGCGCGTGAGTAGCGACTTTAAAGATGGGGTGCGGGGTGCTTCATGTGACTGCGGCTTTATATCCTGTTGTTGTCCGTCGCACAGCGCCTTCCATCTGTAAGACGTAGACAGGATGATGAGCTTCAGCAATAGCAGTCCACAGCTTCTTTCATCCGTAACACATAGATTCACCGACACCAGCCCCATCAGCAGCAAGTGGTGTTGATGTCAATCTATGTCTCTTGCTGGGGGAGTGGGGCTCAGGTGGTATGTAGAGCAGTGTCAACCAGCGGATAGGCCAGTCAGCACCATCTCCATCATTCACACACACACACACACACACACACACACACACACACACATACACACACACGCACGCACGCACGCACGCACACACACACACACACACGCACGCACACACACGCACGCACACACACACGCACGCACGCACGCACACACCCTAACCCCCGCTAGGACATGCACTTATATGCGACGCACACAGCCACATTCCATTAAACTTTTATTTATTGACATTGACATTTTAATACCCAATGAATTTATTTTTTTAAAACAAATTTCCGTGATTGTCAAATATATAAATGTAAATTAGTGTGATTTAAGCTACAGTTACCTTGTAATCTGCCGTGTGTCAATTATAAAGCTGGTTTGGGGGGGGGGATGGGGGGGCGGGGGGGGGGGGAGTGCTGGAGCGGGATGGCTGTAAAGTGTGTGGACGCTCATGTACAGATCAGCTGGCAGCCTGTCAGAATACAAATTGAAATATTTCAGTCCATCGTCAAGTGTGACACACACGTTCAGGCAACAAGATACAGTTATGCAGACGTTAAATTGTTAGTAGTTCTGTCATTCTGCTTGTACGCCGTGAGGTTCCATTTTTGCGCTGGGGCCATTTGCATGAGTGAGCTTAGTCCTTCGCCATCCACTTAGAAAGGGGCTCCACTATAGCACCACAACACTCACCCCGTTATAGCGCCACAACACTCACCCCGTTATAACGCCACAACGCTCACCCCGTTATAGCGCCACAACGCTCACCCCGCTATAGCTCTACAACGCTCACCCCGCTATAGCATCATACCGCTCACCCCGCTATAGCGCCACAACGCTCACCCCCCTATAGCGCCACAACACTCACCCCGCTATACCGCCACAACACTCACCCCGCTATACCGCCACAACACTCACCCCGCTATACCGCCACAACACTCACCCCGCTATAGCGCCACAACACTCACCCCGCTATAGCGTCACAACACTCACCCCGCTATAGCGCCACAACATTCACCCCGCTATAGCGCCACAACACTCACCCCGCTATAGCGTCACAACACTCACCCCGCTATAGCGTCACAACACTCACCCCGCTATAGCGCCACAACGCTCACCCCGCTATAGCTCTACAACGCTCACCCCGCTATAGCGCCATAACGCTCACCCCGCTATAGCGCCACAACGCTCACCCCGCTATAGCGCCACAACACTCACCCCGCTATAGCGCCACAACACTCACCCCGCTATAGCGCCACAACACTCACCCCGCTATAGCGCCACGACACTCACCCCGCTATAGCGCCACAACGCTCACCCCGCTATAGCTCTACAACACTCACCCCGCTATACCGCCACAACACTCACCCCGCTATAGCGCCACAACACTCACCCCGCTACGCCACAACACTCACCCCGCTATAGCGCCACAACGCTCACCCCGCTATAGCGCCACAACGCTCACCCCCCTATAGCGCCACAACACTCACCCCGCTATACCGCCACAACACTCACCCCGCTATAGCGCCACAACACTCACCCCGCTATAGCGCCACGACACTCACCCCGCTATAGCGCCACAACACTAACCCCGCTATAGCCCACAACGCTTGTCCCGCTAAAGCGCCACAACACTAACCCCGATATAGCGCCACAACGCTCACCCCGCTATAGCGCCACAACGCTCACCCCGCTATAGCGCCACAACGCTAACCTCGCTGCCTCCTCTCTGCTTCTGATAGCCCATAATCATTAGGGCAGGAAACCCCGGAGTAGAATCAGTTTGTATAGAGACATGGACCGTGTCTTTGACAACTTAGCCTGAGGTGGGTGGCTAAACCCCCCAAATCAGTCTCTCACACACACACACACACACACACACACACACACACACACACACTCACGCACGCACACGCACACACACACACACACACGTACACACAATTACACACACACACACGCACACACACGCACACACACACACACAAATACGCCTACACACACACACACACACACACACACACACACACACACACACACACACGCACATACACACGAACACAAACTCGCACACATCTTCATAGAACTGATAAGAAAAAATTTTATACCGTCAAATTCTGGGGGTTGGAGGAGGGACCGCGGGTGGGGGGGGGGAGGGTGAGGGGGGGTGGTGGGGGTGGTGGGAGGAGAGGAGACACCACTGGGGTTTTTGTGTTTCTTTGTGTGCGCGCATGCGTGTTTGTCGTTGTAAATTGTGTTTTACCCTGAAACGATTAGACCGGTATGATTCAGAGTTTGCGTTCATTCGCAGATGAACGTCTTATGTTTTGATTTAACAATCAGCTAAATAAACTCAGAGGCAACAAAACGCCATAAGTGTCGGTAAACAATCAGCTAAATAAACTCAGAGGCAACAAAACGCCATAAGTGTCGTTAAACAATCAGCTAAATAAACTCAGAGGCAACAAAACGCCATAAGTGTCGGTAAACAATCAGCTAAATAAACTCAGAGGCAACAAAACGCCATAAGTGTCGGTAAACAATCAGCTAAATAAACTCAGAGGCAACAAAACCCCATAAGTGTCGTTAAACAATCAGCTAAATAAACTCAGAGGCAACAAAACGCCATAAGTGTCGGTAAATGTACCCGTAAAACAAAACAACACATTTTTCTTTGCTGCTTACTTCAGATGTTGAGGGTACTACCTGAGCTTCACACAAAAATTGGAAGAGTTATAGCCTTTGGCTAAACTGGAGGACACAAGGTTTCATTTGTGGATGATAATAAGCTAAACTGGACACACTGTGAGAACCAAATTTCCTACGAGATGTATTAACACACATGTTGTGTGGGCTGCTTGTGACGTTATTGACTCACATATTTCACTAGAGAACCTCCGGTGCAAATCATTTTCTTAATAAATCTTATTCTATTCAATGTGAATTATTTTTAAACCATATTTTGTGCTCCACTGATTGACACAAAGATAAAGAACACACCCATATCCATCTCATCAGGTAAATATGTCCGCTACCCTAAAAAAAACTAAAAAAACTGGTTGATGTTCGTGTCTGTAGGTCATGTTGAGATTTAGGTGCCTATGACAAAGGAAAAGTAGGTCAAGACCATACAGGCCGGCTTTTCATTCACACGACCCTAGAGACACTGCACGCTGGTTGGTTTTCAGCTGTGTGCTCTGCAGATACTCCCCATTTCACTTTCAATATTCCGTGTTGGTAGTGTCGTTAATGACGTCATGAGTCATTGATGTGATTCCATTTACATGAGAAAATAATCACTCCTCAGAACATTCTCTCACAAATGCCGTCAAAATTACCTGGAATATTTACAAAGAAAACCGGTACGGTGATAAAATAGCGGTTTTTTTTTTTTATTGCCGCATGGTTTACTTCCAAAGTCTTTTTGTTTCGTTGTTGCTGTTGTGTGAGGTGAGGGGGGGGGGGTGGCTTTTCCAGCTCAGAGACTAAATTGGCTGAAACGTAGGACTATCGAGACGTAGGACTAGTGACCGTAGGACTATCGATACATAGGACTAGTGACCATGGGACTATCGATACATAGGACTAGTGACCATAGGACTATCGAGAGGAAGGACTGTCGATACAAATCGTAGGACCATGGTAGGGCTATTGATACGTAGACACATCAAGGAACACCCAGTGAAGCTGGAGGGTGGTGCCAAGTGGGTGTAGTGGATGGTCCTTGAAGCTGGAGGGTAGTCCCAAATTGAGTGTAGTGGATGGTCCATGAAGCTGGAGAGTAGTGCCAAGTGGGTGTAGTGGATCGTGCAAGAAACTGGAGGGTGTTCACTCAATAATGCGGCACTGCCCTTGAGGTAGAAGGATCGACCTGTGTCTCACGCGTGCTTATAACTGAAACTATTGGAAACGCGGATCTTGCAGTTGACTGTGAAAGTGTACACGGAAATACAGCTAATCAGGACTGAAGTTAAACAACAATGACGACCCGGGCTCATGGACTAGTCCAACTTTCCGCTTCAAATTGTCATCAAATGTAAATGTCGTCTAAAATTGTGTTAATTTATCTGAGGTTAAATTGTGTGTTAGTGATTTTGGACCGAACGCTATGTGATGTCAGGTGCAAAATCACAGACTAGAAGATAAATTCTACCTCGGCTATTACAATTTGTGATACGTCGTGTAGAAAATAAATTATTTGGAATAACGACGCAAATTATTTCAAATAAATGTTTTCATGTATTTTCCGTGGAATATTTTTGCATTGCTTTAGGTAGAAGACTCACTCATCTCCTGTGCATGAGTAACTTGCTTGATAATGACATGGCGTTAATGGCTTAGTGGTTGAGCATTTGAATCACGTTCGTAAGGTCATGGTTTTGAACAACTAGGGTTAGGGATAGGGTTTAGGGGTTAGGGTTAGGGGTTAGGGTTAGGGTTAACTCAAAATGGGAGCTAACAGTAACATCAGAGAATAATAATAATAATAATAATAATACATAGTATTTATATGGCGCATTTCTCATATTTATAATATAACTCAATGCGCAGAGAGGGATTGGCCAAGATAATTTAAGGTGGTGCGGTAAAGATCAGGTAACATTTTACCAGGCAAAGCTTGTTATACTCCACTTCACACATGGAAGGAAGCAGCTGCACCCGCTTGTTGTTGAGAACACTGGAAAAAGTTGCATCTGTTAGGGTGCATGTGGAAAGAGTTATAGGCAGGATCAGCAGGGTCTTCACAATTCTTCAAAGCCCATTGAGTTCATGACGGTTGAGAAAAGGAGCAAGCGACCCAACAATAGACAAAATTGTGAAGGTCCGCTGCAGCCTCGCCAAATTGCAACCATCTGTGGTGCCTCTTGGGTAGTAGGTATGCTGATTATCACTGTACTTATTTACTGTGTTCCAACACTCAGATTACCACTTTAAGACAAGCCTACTTGCCCTAGTTTTAGCATGAGTGTATGTTCCAAAGTAAACAGAATTATCAGAGTATTTTTTTAAAAAGGTGTTTTCTGCTTTTGTTTATTTATTTGAGCGGTAAACATTTAAACTGCAGATTACACTTGAACTGTTATTTACTCAATAGCGCAAAGTATCGTGATGTGTGGTGTGTAAAATGCCCTGGGTGAAGCTGGTCATGTTATTTACTCAATAGCGCAAAGTATCGTGAAGTGTGGTGTGTAAAATGCCCTGGGTGAAGCTGGTCATGTTATTTACTCAATAGCGCAAAGTATCGTGATGTGTGGTGTGTAAAATGCCCTGGGTGAAGCTGGTCATGTTATTTACTCAATAGCGCAAAGTATCGTGAAGTGTGGTGTGTAAAATGCCCTGGGTGAAGCTGGTCATGTTATTTACTCAATAGCGCAAAGTATCGTGATGTGTGGTGTGTAAAATGCCCTGGGTGAAGCTGGTCATGTTATTTACTCAAAAGCGCAAAGTATCGTGAAGTGTGGTGTGTAAAATGCCCTGGGTGAAGCTGGTCATGTTATTTACTCAAAAGCGCAAAGTATCGTGAAGTGTGGTGTGTAAAATGCCCTGGGTGAAGCTGGTCATGTTATTTACTCAATAGCGCAAAGTATCGTGATGTGTGGTGTGTAAAATGCCCTGGGTGAAGCTGGTCATGTTATTTACTCAATAGCGCAAAGTATCGTGATGTGTGGTGTGTAAAATGCCCTGGGTGAAGCTGGTCATGTTATTTACTCAATAGCGCAAAGTATCGTGATGTGTGGTGTGTAAAATGCCCTGGGTGAAGCTGGTCATGTTATTTACTCAATAGCGCAAAGTATCGTGATGTGTGGTGTGTAAAATGCCCTGGGTGAAGCTGGTCATGTTATTTACTCAATAGCGCAAAGTATCGTGAAGTGTGGTGTGTAAAATGCCCTGGGTGAAGCTGGTCATGTTATTTACTCAATAGCGCAAAGTATCGTGATGTGTGGTGTGTAAAATGCCCTGGGTGAAGCTGGTCATGTTATTTACTCAATAGCGCAAAGTATCGTGATGTGTGGTGTGTAAAATGCCCTGGGTGAAGCTGGTCATGTTATTTACTCAATAGCGCAAAGTATCGTGATGTGTGGTGTGTAAAATGCCCTGGGTGAAGCTGGTCATGTTATTTACTCAATAGCGCAAAGTATCGTGAAGTGTGGTGTGTAAAATGCCCTGGGTGAAGCTGGTCATGTTATTTACTCAATAGCGCAAAGTATCGTGATGTGTGGTGTGTAAAATGCCCTGGGTGAAGCTGGTCATGTTATTTACTCAATAGCGCAAAGTATCGTGATGTGTGGTGTGTAAAATGCCCTGGGTGAAGCTGGTCATGTTATTTACTCAATAGCGCAAAGTATCGTGATGTGTGGTGTGTAAAATGCCCTGGGTGAAGCTGGTCATGTTATTTACTCAATAGCGCAAAGTACCGTGAAGTGTGGTGTGTAAAATGCCCTGGGTGAAGCTGGTCATGTTATTTACTCAATAGCGCAAAGTACCGTGAAGTGTGGTGTGTAAAATGCCCTGGGTGAAGCTGGTCATGTTATTTACTCAATAGCGCAAAGTACCGTGAAGTGTGGTGTGTAAAATGCCCTGGTGAAGCTGATCATGCATCAAGTGTCTAAGTTCTGCAATTTCCCCATTTGAGATTCGCAGATAACGAAAGTTGTGACCTTAGAGGCAGACAGAACAAAATAATCCAAGGTTGGCGGTTGTAGTCATGCAGTTTGTTTCTTCTGCAATTTTCTGACTGGAGAATCACAGCGGAAACAAGATGTGTAGCCACCATCAGATATTGAACACCGATGGTCTGTGGTGCGCAAAATATGCATTGTTGTAAATGGAGAAAACAAAAGGGATTAAAAAGAAAATTGATGTATCTAAAATGTGTGAGATGTTTTGTGTTTGTTGTAAAATTTCAGACAGAACAAAAGCATATATCTAAATCCAATCATTTTATTTCTGCATCACCATTTCAGGTAGACATAACATTTACACCTTGAAGCTCAAAATGGGAGCTAACAGTAACATCAGAGAGGGAGTGGCCAAAATAGTTCAAGGTGGTGCATTAATTGCTTTGTGCACCAAGCCATTCTGGCACAATCCCTGAATCATCTTGGTCAGACTTTCTGTATGTGCAGTGCCGGAACCAGGATAGTTCACTATCACTCGGCATATCCATATAGACTCTATGAAGTAAACACACTGTACATAAATCAACCATGAGAGTGGGGTGGGGGAGGGGGGCTAGTTATTCTGGCTGCAAGGGTTTAGTTCGACTCAATATAGATTAAAATCCACTACCCTGAAAACAAGTGTTGCATTAACATACTGATCACTATGGTCACCATCCCTAAATTCAAGATTTGTTCTCTAAGAAATAAATTAGAGTTCAGGAGACTGACCATGATAGGTCCATGGTGGTGCTAAAATAGCTTGGCGACTACAGGCGCCAAGCTATTCTGGCATCACCCTTGGCAAGTCAAGTCTACATCATTTGTTTGACTTGAATGGCTTACACACCCATGTTCCCTTGGGCACTCTCTTCATGCTGATACAGTCAACATGAAACCATTGGTACACGCAAGTGTTGCTGTCGCACTTTATCATCCGTCTGCCATCATCAGCTCATTGACAGAAACCGGGTTTTAATTGTTTGGCATTTTCACTGGAGACAGCACCTTTACTCGTCTGCTGAACATGTGAACGCAAAGTTCAGGCAGAACGCATAATGATGAAAATGAGCAGCCTTTTCTCTGGTTTTCTTCCCAAAAATGACTGTCCACATCAATTCGCTGAATAGAGACAAATGTGGAGACCACACTACAAAATCGCAGTATAATGTGTCCGTCAAGAAGATTTGGCACTGGACCTGCGTTTAGTACCGGTGTGAGGTGGATAGTTTCCTTGTTCTATCCTCACCCTTCTCTCGAATTGTCAGCTCTTCAAACTTGCGGTTGGCATCTTTGAGAGTGTATGGGCATTTTATTTCAAGGCAACCATTGCCGCAAGACTTGCACTGTATCAAACCATCAGGGCTGGCTCCAAATGCAGGGTACTTTGCACTTAGAACCAGTCCTGAGTTCTGAACATTGAAGCTGTCATGGTTACCTCCTTGCATCTCCTTGTACACTCCTGGCTCTTTTCATTTTTCGTACCCCAGTCTGTTGCGGCACACTTGAACTGACTGTTCATGTACCGGGTTACAAATTTTCTTGAGTGCACTCAACGAAGGTTTGGCGGTGGACGCGTGACATGCACTATGCACATTTGAGGCAGTGATCCGACCTGCCCTCATCTCAAACCACAGATGAGATTTTGTTTGGGCTCGAGTTTGCAACTCTACCAGATGCGCTTGTTCAGGAGTGAACGACAAGTCAATGTCCAAACAGTGTTGTCGAATGAAGGCCTCATCCTCAAGCGTCAAGCTTTCATCAAACAGTAATTGTAGGTTCCTAGGCAAACCTATAGTCACTGCCTTTGGTTGACAATTTTTGGAAAATACTGGCGTCGTTGAAAGTTTTGCAGCCTCTGGTAGACATTGATGCAACACAGAGAAGAACACCTGTTACTCCTGGTTTGTAGGTGAACTGACCACAGTCTTGTCAGTTGTGGAATGTGCCTACACGTCAATTCTTCCCTTCTCTTTGTTGCAGGCGAAGAAAAATCCATGGTCTTGATCTTCTTAAATTGGGTGTCCAGCTTTGTTGAACTAGGAAAAAGCCAATATGCAGGCTGATCTGTTGGCGTCGTCTTGCTCCTGACCCTTGCGCAGGCTTCCGTACAGAACAAAATAGCACCAACGTGGCTGCATGCTTCCGCGAGTCCTGCCATGCACGGGCAGTGGGCTGACTGGACAGAACCATCCGCAGGAACGATGACCCATGGCTCCATGGGGCTTTTCGGAGACACGCATGGAATGGGTGACCTGAAATAATGACAAATTATTTAGTTATATATACATTTATATAGTTGTATCAACTGTACTGCCACTCAGCAGCAGCAACAAGTAATTCAGGGTGCACCTGCACTGTATCAAAAAAAGGACGGGTACATCTGGTTAGTGCCAGTGTCGAATAAATGCTCAGTAAAAATTAACATATGCTGGAGACGAACCACCTTGATGCCAGTTTACTGAGCTCCAGATTTGCATTAGTCCTGTTTAAAAATCTGTTCAAAAATGCACAGTTAAGTGTTAATACTACCTTTGGTTGATTTATACCTGCGTGTATTCAAGCTAGCTACAATTACATTAGGTACATTACGCTAGTAGAATCACATAGATGTATTGCTGCCATAGCGAAGTCGACCTCTTCAGCTCATGTGGAAAGATGGACTTATATTAATGCATTACCTCACCTTTGTTTTGACTACGTGAAGTCCCTTGATTTCTGTGTAGAGTACCTCTCGAACCCAGTCATCCTGGTAAAACGTGTATGCCTCCAAGGAATTGTAGTGTTTCAATTGTTCTTTGGTGTGTGCAAAGAAAGGGGGGGAGTGGGGGGAAGGTATACGCACTGTAGAAGTAGAAAATAATGACTTTTATACTGTGATGAAGTTCTATGCCCATGCATAGAGTTCACGCAGGGTTTGTGTATGCTACGGTCGTGTCAGCGGTTTGCCTTCTGACAAATGTCCCGGGTATGTACGAGGCCACGTGAAATCGTAGGGAAGCGGTTTGCACGGGGTTTTTAGCGAGAGTTCATGCGAACAGATCTGTAGGAAATTCAGTACGGGGCTATACTGTCAGTGTGGACAGACGTGTGTGAGGTTCCCTAGCCCGTATTCCAAGACTCTGAAACCTAGAATTCTATCTATCTATCTATCTATATCCCGTAGTCTTGCCGACCGTTGGGGCACCACTGATGACTTGGCAACCAGCTCCCTCCATTCCTCTCTGTCCTCTGCCATTCTTAGCGTATCGCACAGCTTCAGTCCTGTCCACTCTGCGATATTGTCCTCCCATCTTTTCCTCTGTCTTCCTCTCCTTCGTCCTCCTTGCACAGTGCCTTGCAGGATTGTTTTGGCAAGCCCTGCTGAACGCGTGACATGCCCATACCACTTCAGTTTGCGTTTTTTTCACAATGGCTAACAGGTCTTCATATGACCCGATGGCTTGCCTGATTCTGCTTCCCACTTCCACGTTTGTGACGTGATCTCAGTATGAAATGCCAAGCAGCCTTCGAAAACATCTGATTTCAGTGGCTTGTATCCTCCTTTCAATGTCTGCTGTGAGAATCCATGACTCGCAGGCATACAAAAACACTGAGATGACTAAAGAGCGCATCAGTCTGATCTTAGAGCAGTGTGTGATGTTTCTGTCCTTCCATATGGTCTTCAATCTTGTCAGTGCTGTTGTTGTCTGCTCAATCCTGGACAGTATTTCTGGTTTTGATCCCTCATCTGTCACAATGGCTCCTAAGTATTTGAATTTATTAACGGTTTCCAGTTTTTGGCTTCCAATCCTAATGTCAGTGTCAATGCCACTGGTGTTATTGGTCATCAGTTTGGTCTTCTATGCACTGATTTCCATCCCGTACGCAATGGCTGTACTGTCCAGCTTTTCCACCAGCTGAGCTAGTTCCTTCTCTGTTCCTGCAAGGCCATCAATGTCGTCCGCAAAGCGCAAGTTCGTGATTGTTCTGCCTCCAATACTGACAGATCCTTCATGGTCTTTCAGAGCGTCTATCATGATTCTTTCCAGGAAGATGTTTAAAAGAGTAGATGAGAGCAAGCACCCTTGTCTGACTCCGACTGTAGTCCTAAACCAGTTTCCTATTTTGCCGTTGAAGCAGACTGCGCTAGTGGCCTTGTTGTAAAGGTTTGCTACGACTTTGATCAGGTTGGCATTTATCTTGTATAGCTTCATGGTGGACCAAAGGGCTGCATGCCACACCCTGTCAAACGCTTTCTTAAAATCCACAAAGACATGATAGAGATCTTGCTGGTGCTGGAGGTACCTCTCACATAGAACTCTCAGGTTGAAGATCTGCTCGGTTGTGCTGCGCCATGGTCTGAAGCCTGCCTTTTCCTCAGCTATGATTTCCTCTGCCTGTAGCTTCAGCCTGTTCAGCAGGATCTTTAACATGACTTTGCTGGGTGACATATAAGACTGATCGTGTGATAATTCTGGCATTGATGTAAGTTGCCTTTTTTGGGCAATTCAGGTATGTTTATATGTATTATTGACAGCTGCTGAGTTAAAAATAGTATGCGTTAGTAAGAGTAAATTCGGTTGTGTAGCGTTGATTTGGTTCAGTTATGTGGGCTTGGAATTCGTTGAAGTAACCGGTGATTTTCCAATGTAGTTATTTACCGAGATGGATAACTAAGGAATGGTGAGGTGTGTATGCCTAAGTCGTTATGAAGGTAGTACCGTGGCGTGGATAGTTTAAGTATAGTTTTTTCCAATGTATGAAATAATGTATGGCTAGAGTGTCAGGTTATAGTCTGTTTCAATGTAGTGACAGAGTTATGGTGTGTTGCGAAGGTAGTTCGTGTTATGAAGCATGTGTGTGTGAATGAACGTGTGAGAATGAGTTGTATCAGCCAGGTTACGTAATGTACGTCATATTATCCAATATGTGTGTGGTTAGCAAGTGTTATGATATTAGGACTTTATTGTACAGAGTTCTTGTGTGGAGCGGAGCGACGGACGCCGAGACGTTAGTCAACAGAGGCTACTGTAAGGTCATTTCTTCACTCAGGGAGTGAGCTACCGGTGCCGAGACACCCGGGTCATCAGCGAGTCAGGAGAACGTCCACGGTACGAGAAACGGGACGACTCGGAAGCGTGCGACGCAACAACTACACGCCTAGACGTGGAAGGACAGAACGTTGCTGAAAAATAATACCAGTGAAACAGGTTGGATTGTGAGAGACAATTACCTAACCTGGCTTTTATGTTGTGTATGTGTATGCGGTGTTGATGTGTTAGTTTGGAGAAGTGTATAGTGTAAGAGTATTCTTTTGAGTGTTTGTTGTTTATTGTTATAAAAGGCCATAGTAGAAAGAGAGATAATGTTTGTGTTTATAAAGCGTGAATGCGCCCGACTGAGTCAGGGACAGTGTATACGTCTGTTGCGCAAGAGTCTGTACGTGCGACTGAGGCAATTCTGCGTGCGTTACAGTGGTGACCCTGTTTTTTTCTAGCGGTAGTTTAGGGTAAGAGTGGCCGAAGGTGTTTGCTAGCTTGGGTAGAGAATAAAAATAATGTTTGATTGCTACGTGGGTGTTTGTTTGTCTGTGTTAGTTCCCCTCTCCGATTCTTGGGGGTATGATCCGTCGTTTCCGTAGTTTCTCGAGCTTACGAGGAGCTAGTTCGTGTTTCTTCATTTTGTATACTATTAGTCTAAGTTCCTTGCTCTTCTATCTATCGTTTTTTTATGTTTCGTTCCATCTGGACGCCAAAGTAAGTTGCCAGTTTTTTTGTGCGTATGTTGTTGACATTTCTGTGGCCTTTTTTAAGTCTCTTCATAAATGTGTTTTGTGTTTTTGTATTTTTACGTTTACGTAATTTTTTTTTAATTTTTACATTTTTGTGTGCTTTCGTAAGTTGCCATAGATATGGAGTCGGACCAGGTAGAGGTGTATATTAAACAAGGGGAAAGAGTCTTAAAGAGGACAAGCCTTTTGATTATGTGGAGAAATGTAAGGATAGGGAGGACAGGGAGAGAGAAAGTGTACTTAAGAAAGAAGAAGAATTAGAAGCTGAGAGAGAGAGAGAGAGAGAGAGAGAGAGAGAGAGAGAGAGAGAGAGAGAGAGAGAGAGAGAGAGAGAGAGAGAGAGAGAGAGAGAGAGAGAGAGAGAGAGAGAGAGAGAGAGAGAGAGAAATAGATGATGATGTTGAAACGTTTTTATTCAGGATAAAAAGTTTTAGGCATAGCAATGCTCTTCCAAACTGTCCTGCTACTCTATAAAAATACATCAGACGATACATCAAAAGATAAAACATATGTCAGTAAAAAGAACCATCCCCCCCTCCCCCACCACTCAGAGGAGAAAAAAAAATTCATGCACTAGCCTCCCCTCTCGAGGGGAGGACTGGATATTCTTCAGCGGATTGCGGGGCGCCTGGGGGTAGTCCCTACTACTTTATGTAGCAGGTGTTCAGTGGAATGCTTAAAATGATAGGTCTGTCATTCCTTCTCTCCCACTAACCCTCTCCTTTCTAGAACTAGTAGGCGATGTAGTCACAAAAAGGACAGCTGATGTCCTGACGACACAATGCAAGCTTACCAGCCTGGAATTCCATGGCATTAGCGTAGCAAGAGCATTCTCAGAATTTAATGAAAAAGTGACCTCATTCAGCATTTCTGACCAGTGTATTAGGATGTATGCCTGTTTTGTGGTAGTTATGTACTCCAGGACCTCATTCAGCATTTCTGACCAGTGTATTAGGATGTATGCCTGTTTTGTGGTAGTTCTTACCATGGTTATGTGTAAGGATCAGCGCTGTTCGACATCTGCTGACTGTTGAAGTTACCTCCCTTGTGCTGTCCCGCATAGACTATTTCAATTCTTTTATGTCCGGTGTTCCGCAAAATCTTCTCGACCAAATCCAAAGAGTCATGAACTGTGCTGCACATCTGATTTTTCGTGTACCGAAACGTGAACACATTATGCCTCTACTAGCTGATTTGCACTGGCTGCCAGTTTCATACAGAATTCAGTATAAAGTCTGTGTTATTTGTTTCAACATCATCTCTGGTTCAGCCCTACCTTACTTATCTGATCTTGTCCAGCTGTATACACCGTCCCGCTCACTACGCTCTGCTTCAGACACTCGTGTTTTCCGCATCCCTAGATGTAATAAGGTCACTCAAGGTCATCGTGCATTTTCGTATTTTCAGTAGTGGTGCCATTACATGGAACGGTCTCCCAAATGATGTGCGTCACTCATCATCTCTCTCCATTTTCAAACCCAAGCTTAAAACACACCTTTTCTCTGTTGCATATACTTAAAGACCATAGTGTCTGCTGGCTCATCGTGCGTGTGTGTGTGTGTGTGTGTGTGTGTGTGTGTGTGTGTGTGTGTGCGTGCGTGCGTGCGTGCGTGCGTGCGTGCGCGCGTGCGCGCGCGCGCGAGGTTTTTTGCTCCTTGCAAATCAATGTATGTTTGTTGTTTTGTTGTTGTTGTTGTTGTTGTATGTGTTTGTTTTTGTATTTTGCTTTGTGTTTCATTATTGTGATTGAAAAGCGCCTAGAGCACCTTGGTGATTAGGCGCTATACAAATTACTTTTATTATTATTATTATTATCTTTGAATACCAGATATACCTGTACTAATTAGAATGCAATTTTTTTCCATTTTCATGTGTAAAAAGTGTATTATTTACACCCAATAGACGTGCTTATCATTGCCTGTCTATTGTTGACACCAAACAGACGTGCCTATCATTTCCTGCCTAGTGTTGGCACCCAGTAGACGTGCCTATCATTGCCTGCCTGTTGTTGACACCCAATAGACGTGCCTATCATTGCCTGCCTATTGTTGACACCAGATAGACGTGCCTATCATTGCCTGCCTATTATTGGCACCAAATGGACGTGCCTATCATTGCCTGCTATTGTTGACACCCAGTAGACGTGCCTATCATTGCCTGCCTTTTGTTGACACCAAATAGACGTGCCTGTCATTGCCTACCTATTGTTGAAACCAAATAGACGTGCCTATCACTGCCTGCCTATTTTTCATACTACTTACATTGAAAGCCGTTTTATTTACCTGTGCAAATAAGTATCACAACCACTGATTTGTTCTGTTTAGCACGTAATGTTGTTTTTTAACCAGGCTTTGAGTATTAGAGAGATCATTTTCTTTTCAAAACTGATAAATGTTAACAAGTCATTACACTTTCTTTTTCCTAAGAATGTTCAGGTTTTTTGGGGGTCCGAAAACGCTGCTTTCACTCTAGCCAGTGGCGGATCCAGGGAGAGGGGGGGAAGCAGGAGGTCCTGCCCCTCCCCCCTCCCCCGCCCCCTTTAGTTCTGGCATTTTTTTAATTTTTTTTTTAGGTGGTGGAGGGTTGGTTCTGTTGTTGTTTTTTTAGTGGATGGTTGAATATCGTTGGGTTTTTCTGTTGTTGTTGTTTTTGTTTTGTTGTTTAGGTGGTGAGGCGTTGGTTAGTTGTTTCTTTAGTGGACGGTTGGTTATGTTTGGGTTTTTTTAATTTTAGTGGTGTTTGGTTGGTTGGTGAGATTTCTTTTCATCAGTCATCTTAACCTTATCTGTCCTCTCTTACGTACTGAATCAGTGGGTGGGCCTAATGTGTCGAGACTAGTCGAATAACCTCAGTTCGCACTAAATACCTGCACACCGACATAGTCTTTCAGCCAGAAACAGAGTGTCACGTGGCCCCCGCAATCAAAAGGCTCATGAACAGCAGTATCTCTCACTGTGTGATGTCATCAGCATCGCATCCTCACTCCGAGTCTGCAATATGATGTAAGTCCTTGAGTGTTGGTCCACCCTAATTATGGGTGAGAATTATTCAGTCCCTGCTGATAGAGGGTGGAATACAGTAGACACTGTGGACACAGCTTGACGACCTCGATTTTGCAGACGACTTGGCATTACTGTCCCACACTCATCAACAAATGCAGGACAAGACCACGAGGCTTGCTGACATCTCGTCCCAAGTGGGCCTCACCATTCACAAACAGAAAACAAAGACAATGAGACTGAACACAACCAGGGAAGAACCAGTCTTGCTTGCTGGCACCCCGTTGGAGGAGGTGGAGTCCTTCACCTATCTTGGGAGCATCATAGACAAAAAAAAAAAAAGGCGGCACTGATGCAGATATCAGAGCACGAATCGATAAAACCAGAGCAGCCTTCCTCCAGTTGAAAAAAGTGTGGAGTTCCAGAGAGCTGTCACAACACACTAAAGTCCGGGTTTTCAACTCCAACGTAAAAGCAGTTCTCCTATATGGAGCAGAGACATGGAGATTGACAAAAACCACAGTCAACAGAGTACAGACCTTCATAAACAGTTGCCTTAGAAGAATTTTGAAAATCCACTGGCCAGAGAAGATCAGCAACGTCAGACTCTGGGAGAGAACAGAGCAGATAACAGCAGAGAATGAAATTGGGCGAAGAAGATGGGGATGGATTGGTCACAGTCTGAGAAAGCCAGCTTCCAGTATCACTAGGCAGGCATTGTCATGGAACCCCCAGGGAAAGAGGAAAAGAGGTAGGCCGAGAAACTCCTGGCGTCGAGACCTCCAAGCAGACATCAAAAGACTGGGAACCACCTGGAGTAAAATCGAAGGAGAAGCACAGGACAGGAGTCGCTGGAGGTCTCTCGTCGACGGCCTATACCCGGGTAGGGGTGACAGGCGTAATGAGTAAGTAAGTGAGCTGATAGAGGGCTCCTCAGTATAACCACAGAGTTTCATGCGCCCCTGCAGGCAAAGAGGCTTCTGAAAAGCTATACATCTTGATGTGCTATACACATGTACCATCATCAGACTGAGGCAGTCATCTGAGGATATACATACGACTGATGACACGCCCAGCTGAGGCAATTGTCCAAGTAAAAAGCGAGAGGTCGGCTTTATGGCTGCTGGTAGGCCATCTGGTGTCACCTGTTAATCAGATAATTGTCCCCGACTGCTGATACAGCGGAGACTGGTTACGGATCATTGAGTTTCACCGGCCGTCTTTGTCCGCGGCGAGACTAAAGTAACGGATGCCTTTCACACCAGTCTTACGTCTTTACGTCAGTTCCGGTTCCACGTTAGTTTAACCTTTTGATGATAGCGTGAATCTTCTCTGGCTTTGACAATCACATTCTAACCGTATTACTGCAATGAATAGGCTCATAGGTAGCGACGATCGCTTTATCCGAAGAAATAAAACATCAACAAAACAGACGTGTGCCATGCAGAAGACCCCGGCCATTTTTCTTTACAATTTCGTCACGATTGATAGGTGTTTTAGTGTTGTAGTCTCTTTCTGTTATTTCGTCACGTCTGATAGGTGTTTTAGTGTTGTAGTCTCTTTCTGTTATTTCGTCACGACTGATAGGTGTTTTAGTGTTGTAGTCTCTAGCTGTTATTTCGTCACGTCTGATAGGTGTTTTAGTGTTGTAGTCTCTAGCTGTTATTTCGTCACGTCTGATAGGTGTTTTAGTGTTGTAGTCTCTAGCTGTTATTTCGTCACGTCTGATAGGTGTTTTAGTGTTGTAGTCTCTAGCTGTTATTTCGTCACGACTGATAGGTGTTTTAGTGTTGTAGTCTCTAGCTGTTATTTCGTCACGTCTGATAGGTGTTTTAGTGTTGTAGCCTCTAGCTGTTATTTCGTCACGACTGATAGGTGTTTTAGTGTTGTAGTCTCTAGCTGTTATTTCGTCACGACTGATAGGTGTTTTAATGTTGTAGTCTCTAGCTGTTATTTCGTCACGATTGATAGGTGTTTTAATGTTGTAGTCTATAGCTGTTATTTCGTCACGACTGATAGGTGTTTTAGTGTTGTAGTCTCTAGCTGTTATTTCCTCACGACTGATAGGTGTTTAATGTTGTAGTCTCTAGCTGTTATTTCCTCACGACTGATAGGTGTTTTAGTGTTGTAGTCTCTTTCTGTTATTTCGTCACGACTGATAGGTGTTTTAGTGTTGTAGTCTCTTTCTGTTATTTCGTCACGACTGATAGGTGTTTTAGTGTTGTAGTCTCTAGCTGTTATTTCGTCACGACTGATAGGTGTTTTAGTGTTGTAGTCTCTAGCTGTTATTTCGTCACGACTCATAGGTGTTTTAGTGTTGTAGTCTCTTTCTGTTATTTCGTCAAGACTGATAGGTGTTTTAGTGTTGTAGTCTCTAGCTGTTATTTCGTCACGACTGGTAGGTGTTTTAGTGTTGTAGTCTCTTTCTGTTATTTCGTCACGACTGATAGGTGTTTTAGTGTTGTAGTCTCTAGCTGTTATTTCGTCACGACTGATAGGTGTTTTAGTGTTGTAGTCTCTTTCTGTTATTTCCTCACGACTGATAGGTGTTTTAGTGTTGTAGCCTCTAGCTGTTATTTCGTCACGACTGATAGGTGTTTTAGTGTTGTAGTCTCTAGCTGTTATTTCGTCACGATTGATAGGTGTTTAATGTTGTAGTCTCTAGCTGTTATTTCCTCACGACTGATAGGTGTTTTAGTGTTGTAGTCTCTGTTATTTCCTCACGACTGATAGGTGTTTTAGTGTTGTAGTCTCTAGCTGTTATTTCCTCAAGACTGATAGGTGTTTTAGTGTTGTAGTCTCTAGCTGTTATTTCATCACGACTGATAGGTGTTTTAGTGTTGTAGTCTCTAGCTGTTATTTCCTCACGACTGATAGGTGTTTTAGTGTTGTAGTCTCTAGCTGTTATTTCCTCACGATTGATAGGTGTTTTAGTGTTGTAGTCTCTAGCTGTTATTTCGTCACGACTGATAGGTGTTTAATGTTGTAGTCTCTTTCTGTTATTTCGTCACGACTGATAGGTGTTTTAGTGTTGTAGCCTCTAGCTGTTATTTCGTCACGACTGATAGGTGTTTTAGTGTTGTAGTCTCTTTCTGTTATTTCGTCACGACTGATAGGTGTTTTAGTGTTGTAGTCTCTTTCTGTTATTTCGTCACGACTGATAGGTGTTTTAGTGTTGTAGTCTCTTTCTGTTATTTCGTCACGACTGATAGGTGTTTTAGTGTTGTAGCCTCTAGCTGTTATTTCGTCACGACTGATAGGTGTTTTAGTGTTGTAGTCTCTTTCTGTTATTTCGTCACGACTGATAGGTGTTTTAGTGTTGTAGTCTCTAGCTGTTATTTCGTCACGACTGATAGGTGTTTTAGTGTTGTAGTCTCTAGCTGTTATTTCCTCACGACTGATAGGTGTTTTAGTGTTGTAGTCTCTAGCTGTTATTTCGTCACGACTGATAGGTGTTTTAGTGTTGTAGCCTCTAGCTGTTATTTCGTCACGACTGATAGGTGTTTTAGTGTTGTAGTCTCTAGCTGTTATTTCGTCACGACTGATAGGTGTTTTAGTGTTGTAGTCTCTAGCTGTTATTTCCTCAAGACTGATAGGTGTTTTAGTGTTGTAGTCTCTAGCTGTTATTTCGTCACGACTGATAGGTGTTTTAGTGTTGTAGTCTCTAGCTGTTATTTCGTCACGACTGATAGGTGTTTTAGTGTTGTAGTCTCTTTCTGTTATTTCCTCACGTCTGATAGGTGTTTTAGTGTTGTAGTCTCTAGCTGTTATTTCGTCACGACTGATAGGTGTTTTAGTGTTGTAGTCTCTAGCTGTTATTTCGTCACGACTGATAGGTGTTTTAGTGTTGTAGTCTCTAGCTGTTATTTCGTCACGACTGATAGGTGTTTTAGTGTTGTAGTCTCTAGCTGTTATTTCCTCACGACTGATAGGTGTTTTAGTGTTGTAGTCTCTAGCTGTTATTTCGTCACGACTGATAGGTGTTTTAGTGTTGTAGCCTCTAGCTGTTATTTCGTCACGACTGATAGGTGTTTTAGTGTTGTAGTCTCTAGCTGTTATTTCGTCACGACTGATAGGTGTTTTAATGTTGTAGTCTCTAGCTGTTATTTCGTCACGACTGATAGGTGTTTTAGTGTTGTAGTCTCTAGCTGTTATTTCGTCACGACTGATAGGTGTTTTAGTGTTGTAGTCTCTAGCTGTTATTTCCTCACGACTGATAGGTGTTTAATGTTGTAGTCTCTAGCTGTTATTTCCTCACGACTGATAGGTGTTTTAGTGTTGTAGTCTCTTTCTGTTATTTCGTCACGACTGATAGGTGTTTTAGTGTTGTAGTCTCTTTCTGTTATTTCGTCACGACTGATAGGTGTTTTAGTGTTGTAGTCTCTAGCTGTTATTTCGTCACGACTGATAGGTGTTTTAGTGTTGTAGTCTCTAGCTGTTATTTCGTCACGACTGATAGGTGTTTTAGTGTTGTAGTCTCTAGCTGTTATTTCGTCACGACTGATAGGTGTTTTAGTGTTGTAGTCTCTAGCTGTTATTTCGTCACGACTGATAGGTGTTTTAGTGTTGTAGTCTCTAGCTGTTATTTCGTCACGACTGATAGGTGTTTTAGTGTTGTAGTCTCTAGCTGTTATTTCGTCACGACTGATAGGTGTTTTAGTGTTGTAGTCTCTAGCTGTTATTTCCTCACGACTGATAGGTGTTTTAGTGTTGTAGTCTCTAGCTGTTATTTCGTCACGACTGATAGGTGTTTTAGTGTTGTAGTCTCTAGCTGTTATTTCGTCACGACTGATAGGTGTTTTAGTGTTGTAGTCTCTAGCTGTTATTTCGTCACGACTGATAGGTGTTTTAGTGTTGTAGTCTCTAGCTGTTATTTCCTCACGACTGATAGGTGTTTTAGTGTTGTAGTCTCTAGCTGTTATTTCCTCACGACTGATAGGTGTTTTAGTGTTGTAGTCTCTAGCTGTTATTTCGTCACGACTGATAGGTGTTTTAGTGTTGTAGTCTCTTTCTGTTATTTCGTCACGACTGATAGGTGTTTTAGTGTTGTAGTCTCTAGCTGTTATTTCCTCACGACTGATAGGTGTTTTAGTGTTGTAGTCTCTAGCTGTTATTTCGTCACGACTGATAGGTGTTTTAGTGTTGTAGTCTCTAGCTGTTATTTCCTCACGACTGATAGGTGTTTTAGTGTTGTAGTCTCTAGCTGTTATTTCGTCACGACTGATAGGTGTTTTAGTGTTGTAGTCTCTAGCTGTTATTTCCTCACGACTGATAGGTGTTTTAGTGTTGTAGTCTCTAGCTGTTATTTCCTCACGACTGATAGGTGTTTTAGTGTTGTAGTCTCTAGCTGTTATTTCCTCAAGACTGATAGGTGTTTTAGTGTTGTAGTCTATAGCTGTTATTTCGTCACGACTGATAGGTGTTTTAGTGTTGTAGTCTCTTTCTGTTATTTCGTCACGACTGATAGGTGTTTTAGTGTTGTAGTCTCTTTCTGTTATTTCGTCACGACTGATAGGTGTTTTAGTGTTGTAGTCTCTAGCTGTTATTTCCTCACGACTGATAGGTGTTTTAGTGTTGTAGTCTCTAGCTGTTATTTCCTCACGACTGATAGGTGTTTTAGTGTTGTAGTCTCTAGCTGTTATTTCCTCACGACTGATAGGTGTTTTAGTGTTGTAGTCTCTAGCTGTTATTTCGTCACGACTGATAGGTGTTTTAGTGTTGTAGTCTCTAGCTGTTATTTCGTCACGACTGATAGGTGTTTTAGTGTTGTAGTCTCTAGCTGTTATTTCGTCACGACTGATAGGTGTTTTAGTGTTGTAGTCTCTAGCTGTTATTTCGTCACGACTGATAGGTGTTTTAGTGTTGTAGTCTCTTTCTGTTATTTCGTCACGACTGATAGGTGTTTTAGTGTTGTAGTCTCTAGCTGTTATTTCGTCACGACTGATAGGTGTTTTAGTGTTGTAGTCTCTAGCTGTTATTTCGTCACGACTGATAGGTGTTTTAGTGTTGTAGTCTCTAGCTGTTATTTCGTCACGACTGATAGGTGTTTTAGTGTTGTAGTCTCTAGCTGTTATTTCGTCACGACTGATAGGTGTTTTAGTGTTGTAGTCTCTAGCTGTTATTTCGTCACGACTGATAGGTGTTTTAGTGTTGTAGTCTCTAGCTGTTATTTCGTCACGACTGATAGGTGTTTTAGTGTTGTAGTCTCTAGCTGTTATTTCGTCACGACTGATAGGTGTTTTAGTGTTGTAGTCTCTAGCTGTTATTTCGTCACGACTGATAGGTGTTTTAGTGTTGTAGTCTCTAGCTGTTATTTCGTCACGACTGATAGGTGTTTTAGTGTTGTAGTCTCTAGCTGTTATTTCGTCACGACTGATAGGTGTTTTAGTGTTGTAGTCTCTAGCTGTTATTTCGTCACGACTGATAGGTGTTTTAGTGTTGTAGTCTCTAGCTGTTATTTCGTCACGACTGATAGGTGTTTTAGTGTTGTAGTCTCTAGCTGTTATTTCGTCACGACTGATAGGTGTTTTAGTGTTGTAGTCTCTAGCTGTTATTTCGTCACGACTGATAGGTGTTTTAGTGTTGTAGTCTCTTCTGTTATTTCGTCACGACTGATAGGTGTTTTAGTGTTGTAGTCTCTAGCTGTTATTTCGTCACGACTGATAGGTGTTTTAGTGTTGTAGTCTCTAGCTGTTATTTCGTCACGACTGATAGGTGTTTTAGTGTTGTAGTCTCTAGCTGTTATTTCGTCACGACTGATAGGTGTTTTAGTGTTGTAGTCTCTAGCTGTTATTTCGTCACGACTGATAGGTGTTTTAGTGTTGTAGTCTCTAGCTGTTATTTCGTCACGACTGATAGGTGTTTTAGTGTTGTAGTCTCTAGCTGTTATTTCGTCACGACTGATAGGTGTTTTAGTGTTGTAGTCTCTAGCTGTTATTTCGTCACGACTGATAGGTGTTTTAGTGTTGTAGTCTCTAGCTGTTATTTCGTCACGACTGATAGGTGTTTTAGTGTTGTAGTCTCTAGCTGTTATTTCGTCACGACTGATAGGTGTTTTAGTGTTGTAGTCTCTAGCTGTTATTTCGTCACGACTGATAGGTGTTTTAGTGTTGTAGTCTCTAGCTGTTATTTCGTCACGACTGATAGGTGTTTTAGTGTTGTAGTCTCTAGCTGTTATTTCCTCACGACTGATAGGTGTTTTAGTGTTGTAGTCTCTAGCTGTTATTTCGTCACGACTGATAGGTGTTTTAGTGTTGTAGTCTCTAGCTGTTATTTCCTCACGACTGATAGGTGTTTTAGTGTTGTAGTCTCTAGCTGTTATTTCGTCACGACTGATAGGTGTTTTAGTGTTGTAGTCTCTAGCTGTTATTTCGTCACGACTGATAGGTGTTTTAGTGTTGTAGTCTCTAGCTGTTATTTCGTCACGACTGATAGGTGTTTTAGTGTTGTAGTCTCTATCTGTTATTTCGTCACGACTGATAGGTGTTTTAGTGTTGTAGTCTCTAGCTGTTATTTCGTCACGACTGATAGGTGTTTTAGTGTTGTAGTCTCTAGCTGTTATTTCGTCACGACTGATAGGTGTTTTAGTGTTGTAGTCTCTAGCTGTTATTTCGTCACGACTGATAGGTGTTTTAGTGTTGTAGTCTCTAGCTGTTATTTCCTCACGACTGATAGGTGTTTTAGTGTTGTAGTCTCTAGCTGTTATTTCGTCACGACTGATAGGTGTTTTAGTGTTGTAGTCTCTAGCTGTTATTTCGTCACGACTGATAGGTGTTTTAGTGTTGTAGTCTCTAGCTGTTATTTCGTCACGACTGATAGGTGTTTTAGTGTTGTAGTCTCTAGCTGTTATTTCGTCACGACTGATAGGTGTTTTAGTGTTGTAGTCTCTAGCTGTTATTTCGTCACGACTGATAGGTGTTTTAGTGTTGTAGTCTCTAGCTGTTATTTCGTCACGACTGATAGGTGTTTTAGTGTTGTAGTCTCTAGCTGTTATTTCGTCACGACTGATAGGTGTTTTAGTGTTGTAGTCTCTAGCTGTTATTTCGTCACGACTGATAGGTGTTTTAGTGTTGTAGTCTCTAGCTGTTATTTCGTCACGACTGATAGGTGTTTTAGTGTTGTAGTCTCTAGCTGTTATTTCGTCACGACTGATAGGTGTTTTAGTGTTGTAGTCTCTAGCTGTTATTTCGTCACGACTGATAGGTGTTTTAGTGTTGTAGTCTCTAGCTGTTATTTCGTCACGACTGATAGGTGTTTTAGTGTTGTAGTCTCTTTCTGTTATTTCCTCACGACTGATAGGTGTTTTAGTGTTGTAGTCTCTAGCTGTTATTTCGTCACGACTGATAGGTGTTTTAGTGTTGTAGTCTCTAGCTGTTATTTCCTCACGACTGATAGGTGTTTTAGTTTTGTAGTCTCTTTCTGTTATTTCGTCACGACTGATAGGTGTTTTAGTGTTGTAGTCTCTAGCTGTTATTTCGTCACGACTGATAGGTGTTTTAGTGTTGTAGTCGTCTAGCTGTTATTTCGTCACGACTGATAGGTGTTTTAGTGTTGTAGTCTCTATCTGTTATTTCGTCACGACTGATAGGTGTTTTAGTGTTGTAGTCTCTAGCTGTTATTTCGTCACGACTGATAGGTGTTTTAGTGTTGTAGTCTCTAGCTGTTATTTCCTCACGACTGATAGGTGTTTAATGTTGTAGTCTCTAGCTGTTATTTCCTCACGACTGATAGGTGTTTTAGTGTTGTAGTCTTTAGCTGTTATTTCCTCACGACTGATAGGTGTTTTAGTGTTGTAGTCTCTTTCTGTTATTTCGTCACGACTGATAGGTGTTTTAGTGTTGTAGTCTCTTTCTGTTATTTCGTCACGACTGATAGGTGTTTTAGTGTTGTAGTCTCTAGCTGTTATTTCGTCACGACTGATAGGTGTTTTAGTGTTGTAGTCTCTTTCTGTTATTTCGTCACGACTGATAGGTGTTTTAGTGTTGTAGTCTCTAGCTGTTATTTCGTCACGACTGATAGGTGTTTTAGTGTTGTAGTCTCTAGCTGTTATTTCGTCACGACTGATAGGTGTTTTAGTGTTGTAGTCTCTAGCTGTTATTTCGTCACGACTGATAGGTGTTTTAGTGTTGTAGTCTCTTTCTGTTATTTCGTCACGACTGATAGGTGTTTTAGTGTTGTAGTCTCTAGCTGTTATTTCGTCACGACTGATAGGTGTTTAATGTTGTAGTCTCTTTCTGTTATTTCGTCACGACTGATAGGTGTTTTAGTGTTGTAGTCACTTTCTGTTATTTCGTCACGACTGATAGGTGTTTTAGTGTTGTAGTCTCTTTCTGTTATTTCGTCACGACTGATAGGTGTTTTAGTGTTGTAGTCTCTAGCTGTTATTTCCTCACGACTGATAGGTGTTTTAGTGTTGTAGTCTCTTTCTGTTATTTCCTCACTTTTTGCTTTAAGAAAAAAAATTCCATGGTTGTAAAACTATAGTGTGTGTGTGTGTGTGTGTGGTGTGTGTGTGTGTGTGTGTGTGTGTGTGTGTGTGTGTGTGTGTGTGTGTGTGTGTGTGTGTGTGTGTGTGTGTGTGTGTGTGTGTGTGTGTGTCCAGTTCTGTAATTCTGACGAACCGGAAGAGGGGGGGGGGGGGGTCGTCGACGGGGGTGAGGGAGGAGGGGTGGGGGGTGTTTGTCGGCGGCGAATTGGACCCCCCGTCAGGACCCCCCTGGATTCGCCCCTGCTAGCTGATAAGATTATTGAACAATATCGTGCCAAGGTGCTTTTTGTATGAGCGTCTTTGCATTATTGCTGTGGAAATATGTGTAGTAAACTTCTGTGACGGTGTAAATGGTCATGTACACAATGCTAACTGTGTGTGCAGTATAATAACAGAAATAAAGGTTTTATCATCACAATAACACCACAGGATGCGGCGTCTTGTTTTGAATTTGATGTGTCATATGTGTTCCTTTAATTATGGAATTTAATTTTGGATTTGAAGTGTCACAACTTTTTGACAGTAAATCTGAGCCAGGGCCCGCCATATAATTTGAGCAAATCTCACACGATCAGAGAAAAAAACATTAAACAGAGCTGAAATTTCATCTGTCATTTTGAGAACTGATTTTGATTTGATTTGCATGTATCTGACACTACTGAAACAGTACCCAGCAATTGTTTTCTTTTTTGTAACATTTTTAGGGAGTTAGAGAAGAATTTGTATCGTGCCACATGCTACAGTCAAAGTGCTAAACTTTACGAATGACCGGAATCACGATGCCAATTTTTGTCCCCTGATAAATATTTGTTTTTGGCTCATTTTAAAAGATAAATCTCGGGGTTTTTTTGCAAATCAATTGCATTACTAATGGTGTGGTTATGTTGCTATTGTGATTATGTACCTTCAGCTGTATCATCTGTTGTACTCAACTCTCGGGACGACTATGACCGTAGAGGTAACGACAGAAACCGTCATTTTCAAATTCAAATTATAAATTAATAATAATAATAATACATAGTTCTTGTATAGCGCTGTTCTCCAGGAAAACACTGGACTCACTGCGCACGCACAACAAAAGCACACCCTCCCTCTCAGACACACGCACGATTATACACTACTTTAAACCACCCCATGAAAGTGTTTTACTCACTCAGTTCTTAACATGTGAAAATGCATCTAGAGCGAGACAGTTCGCATGGCTTCTTTTTAAATGTTTCGAGGGACAAAAAAGATAAACAACGATATGTTCCAATGATTGACTGATTACTTTTGTGCCACGTGATACTGTCTTTTTATGAAAACTGTCATTTCAACTTAGAATGTCAATATACCCCAGATTATCTTCTTGTGGTTTTGAACTGATATATGTATACGCTTACCATGTGAAAATGGCCGAAGTGCCAACATCAATAAAAACCCTTGACTTGGCTTGGCTTGACCACCCCATCTCTTTCCAACACGTTACATTGACTTACTCTAGGATCAGAATAAAAGGCAGTCAACAGTTAGCTAAAGATGAGCAATTAGAAAAGAATCATCATCAACCAAACACTTTGACCTGTGCACGCACTTTAATCCTAATGCAACACGCAAACCAAATTTACTTCAAGTTGTCATCCGTTTCCATGCTGAATCTCCCTTATCAGAGGTACATGGGGAATGGTCTTTTGTTGTGTTTTTTTTTTTTTTTTTTTTTTTTTTGGGGGGGGGGGGGGTTGGGTTGTTTTTTTTGTTTTGTTTTTTTGTGCCGAAATTCTCGTGTTTTTTTTAATTTAAAATCATCTCACAAACAAACCACTCAAAAGAATGAATAAGAACTTGCTATAAGAATTCTTTATTTCATTTAAATTCATCTGCAAGTAAAAGCAACGTTATATATACATTCAGTGAGTCAATATAAATTAATATACAACGTTATATCTACATTCACTTTCGGCCCCCGCTCCTTCTCCGTCTACGGTCCATCCACATGGAACACTCTCCCACTCTCTCTCTCCGTCAGAAACACTCTCTCTCCTCCTTCCAGTCCGCCCTCAAAACTCACCTCTTTCAACAGTTTTAGCACTATATCACCACACTCCCCACCCCAAGCTAACCGTCGTAATGTATTCCACTGTTTGTGGTACGCAAGTCATTGTCTAAAGCGTGCGCATGCGTGCGCGAGTTGTGAGTGCGCGCTTAGAGTTATAATTATTATAAGATAAGCGCATTATAAATACCGTAATTATTATTATTATTATTCAGTGAGTCCATACAAACCTATACAACGTTATATCTACATTCAGTGAGTCAATACAAACTTATTTCTGAGCAGGGTTTCAGACAAGCCACCTTTTGAGGTTTTATATATATATATATATATATATATATATATATATATATATATATATATATATATATATATATATATATATATATATATATATATATATATATATATATATATATATATATATATATATATATATATATATATATATATATATATATATAATAAGGCGAGGCCTGTTGTCGTCCATCATCATTTTACATTTATTTTCGACCTTTCGGTCAAAGACGTTCATCAGGCCTGCAACACAGGGGCAGCAACCACGTAGACTCGAAACTATACACATGAAGGTATAGTCTCCCTTAGCAAACGACTTCACAGACGTAAACAATATGGATATAAACAGGGGTGTTAGTAGCATACTAGGATGGCATAAGACACAAATATATATAATATAAGTAATAATATGAAATCAGTGGAAGTAAAAGTCCATGTACGATGTAGGCCTGGCGTGACCCGCTGTGAACTGTGACCTACAAACGTCAACATCGATCGTCGGAACTTGTAGTACACACGATAATATATCTATGGTGAAGACACACAAACCCAAAACATAACTAAATAAATAAGGAAAACTAGCAGTGGAAACATTTTCTCACAAGAACAAAATATCATAGTAGATTATACAGATCAAAACATACCTGAACTGCCAGCAGGTGGCACCGGTTCTCTCAGTAAATGGTTGTACGATTGAGATTAGCACGGGAGACAAACCCATTTAAAGGAAACCATAACAAGCAAAGTAAC
>BTPG01000007.1:1543250-1590750 GCA_036245525.1 Semisulcospira habei
GGTTCTGTGAGCGGAGGCTACATTGACAGCCTGCTGCGCCACATGAGCGGCGTGCACAGCCCCAAGTTCTTCATGAACCCCAGGTGGCCGGAAAGTATCCTTGGTCCAACGTAGAAAAGTGAAGGCGAGGACTGACCGATCACTTCCACGTGCCAGGGGACGTTCAAACCCGGCCAATGACTCGGCCTGGAGGGCCGCCGAAATAGCTCAGGCGGTTAAGCGGCTGAGCAAGAAAGCAAAGGGAATTGCCGGGTCGTGGGTTCCAGTCCCCGTCCCGGCCCCGGTGGCTGGACTTGCAATCCAGGGGGAAAAAGGCGGGCTTGCTCCATTGCATGTCCGTTGAAAGGTCCTGGTAAATCAAAGTGGTGCAGTTGCAGTGTGCGTAAACTGATCAGTGTTCAGGTGGTACTCCATAGGCAATAGATTTCCCTAGCCCCCATAACCCGCCCGTCAGGGCCGTCCATTATCACTTCTGTGCCGTGGACGTTAAACCCCGAACTAACCGGGAGGGTCGCACTGCGCCAGTTTGTGGAGATGGGTGGACCCTGGAGAGGCGCCACGCCAAGCAGGCACTACACCTTGAACTATCAGAATCCATTTACTACGATGTTCCACGACTTGTACTTTGGCTTTAGAATTTGAAATATGAGTCTGTAGCCGGCTTTTAAAAAATGTTTTAAATGAGATGGTGGCAGAATCATTGAAGTATAAAGGCGGACACAAGTGAGATGTGTCTCATGTTTGTTCACCCTTTTAATTCAGTGATTCTGCCAGATTCGTGCACTCTTTTAACCTAATTATATCTCACTCACTGATCTGTCATCTGGTCACTCATGAAGTTTCATGAATGTTTATTATGAAGTGCCTCGATAAGAGACATTTCCTGTCATCGTGCGGCGCTTGTGGTCTTTTCTCGTAAATTGGCCATGTGTGTCTGGCCTTCAGCAAATAGTGAGGTTTCGTTTGCGACGAACGACCTGCAACAACTAACGAAAGCGACGTCAAGGCGGGTAACCAGCTTACACCACAAGCACAGACAACACTCCGAACACCTGCAAGACTGAGGCATAGATGCTCATGAGCCCGAAGGGTTAGGGTTAGGGCCCGAAGGGTTAGGGTTAGGGCCCGAAGGGTTAGTGTTAGCGCCCGAAGGGATAGGGTTAGGGCCTGAATGGTTAGGGTTAGGGCATGAAGGGTTAGGGTTAGAGACCGAAGGATTAGGGTTAGGGCCCGAAGGGTTAGGGTTAGGGCCCGAAGGGTTAGGGTTAGGGCCCGAAGATCTCATGAACATCTACGTGGTTCCAAAGAACAAGGAATACGTCTCGAGGGAGTGGGGCGGCCAGTCCACGTGATGGCCAAGAACAAGGAATACGTTTTGAGGATGGAGAATGAGGAGGGATCTCTAGATTCATGACCAGAAAATGTGTGTCTGGTGTTGCCGCGGACAGTCTGTGCGTTTGATGTCCGTGTCGGGTCTCCCCGCATTTCTCATCCATCAGTCCAAACGGGACCCACTGGGCCACAAAGGCCTTTGGGTCAATTGCACGAGTGAGCTTTGTCCTGCGCCAGCCACTAAGCAAGGTGCACCGCTATAGCGGGGTGAGTGTTGTGGTGCTATAGCGGGGTGAGTGTTGTGACCCTATAGTGGGGTGTGGCGCTGTAGCGGGGTGAGTGTTGTGGCGCTATAGCGGGGTGAGTGTTGTGGCGCTATAGCGAGGTGAGTGTTGTGGTGCTATAGCGGGGTGAGTGTTGTGGCGCTATAGCGGGGTGAGTGTTGTGGCGCTATAGCGGGGTGAGTGTTGTGGCGCTATAGCGGGGTGAGTGTTGCGGCGCTATAGCGGGGTGAGTGTTGCGGCGCTGTAGCGGGGTGAGTGTTGTGGCGCTATAGCGGGGTGAGTGTTGTGGCGCTATAGCGGGGTGAGTGTTGTGGCGCTATAGCGGGGTGAGTGTTGTGGCGCTATAGCGGGGTGAGTGTTGTGGCGCTGTAGCGGGGTGAGATGTCAACATTAATATCCACCCGAGGCAGTTTCTGCCCGCTCAGATGCCAACATTAATATCCACCTGAGGCAGTTTCTGCCCGCTCAGATGTCAACATTAATATCCACCTGAGGCAGTTTCTGCCCGCTCAGATGTCAACATTAATATCCACCTGAGGCAGTTTCTGCCCGCTCAGATGTCAACATTAATATCCACCTGAGGCAGTTTGTCAACATTAATATCCACCTGAGGCAGTTTCTGCCCGCTCAGATGTCAACATTAATATCCACCTGAGGCAGTTTCTGCCCGCTCAGATGTCAACATTAATATCCACCTGAGGCAGTTTCTGCCCGCTCAGATGTCAACATTAATATCCACCTGAGGCACAATCCATGAGGGTTGCGTGTGTGCTCGTTTCCCTGACGGGTTTCCACACTATACCAGATAGCATAGTCAGCGACACTCCGACTTCGTTGGTCATTGGTTGGTTTTCTGTCGGGGTTTGCTCCCCTAGCCTTTGCCTCTCCCGAGGCACCCACAAGGCAGTGGGGCTATTTACCCACAGTTGGGAGTCAGGTTGACGGGCACCAGGGCCTATCCACACACCGGTGGGCCTGCATGCCGCGTGTCTGGGGGCCAGACCTCCTCCGAGTCCCCTGTAGTCCGTAAGGTGCTCAGTTACCGTGTGTCGCCGCGAGGAGGCACTACATGAGGCTTGTTGTTGGAGAGGCTGTGTACTGGCAGAGAGGGACTGGCGCATTCTGCCCTCCTTTTCGCAATACTGCTAGCCAGCGGTGGAGGCTGAGAGCGAGAAGTGACAAGCACTACCACTGCGCTACCACACTAGACGCATCACAACAACCATTGTGACACACTGTGTCCGGCATTCGGACAGTTGCGGTTGTTACCCCAAAAAGGAGATGGATTGACCATAATTCAAGGGTAGTGCCAGATTAGCTTGGCGCCTGAAGGCGCCAAGCTAATCTGGCACTACCCTTGAATTATCATGGTCAAGCCATCTCCTGCGACGGGTACTTAGTCATTAGGCAACACCTCCACACATGTGAGAAATGGGACCTTGGGGCTAGAAGGGCGACATGCGTCCAAAACGTTTGTTCATTGCCTGTTTTTGTGCTGATCTGTGACTGTGGACCTTGTTACAGCTTCTGGTGTGAACGTTCGTACACGGAATGGATTATGATGGAAGTTCACTCGTCAGTTCCAAAGTTCAAAGTGGGAAATGTTTGCGTTTCAGATTCGAACCTTTCCTCACATTGATGCTACAGATATGTTACTAATGCCATCCAGCTTGCAGGAGAACCCTCTCACGGTCCACATCTGCGTCGAGTCGCTCACACGCTCAACTTTCATGCTCCATACATCTGCTCTCGACAATCCGCTACCCATCCAGCTTGCAGGAGAACCTTCCTCACATTGATGCTACAGATATGTTACTAATGCCATCCAGCTTGCAGGAGAACCCTTCCTCACATTGATGCTACAGATATGTTACTAATGCCATCCAGCTTGCAGGAGAACCCTTCTTCACATTGATGCTACAGATATGTTACTAATGCCATCCAGCTTGCAGGAGAACCCTTCCTCACATTGATGCTACAGATATGTTACTCACATTGATGCTACAGATATGTTACTAATGACATCCAGCTTGCAGGAGAACCCTTCCTCACATTGATGCTACAGATATGTTACTAATGACATCCAGCTTGCAGGAGAACCTTTCCTCACATTGATGCTACAGATATGTTACTAATGCCATCCAGCTTGCAGGAGAACCCTGAATATAATGCTCAGAAAATGTGTGTGTGTGTGTGTAGGAGGTGGGGGGGGGGGGGTTGACACAACTGTTCACGGCCTGCATTGGGGTATTTTCTCAATCCAGGAGTAAGCTCACACAATTTTATCATTCACCAGTGTGGTTCAGAGGTCACATCCCAGTAACCAAAAGGCTAACGGGACCACTTAGGCCATCTTCAGCCCCAAGGGCCTTTTTGGCTCACGTGCAAAGCAAAAGTGAGTCTTATTTTCTGGGCCAGTGGTCGTCCGTCCATCGTCCGTGGTAAACTTTAACATTGACATTTTCTCGGAGACTATTCAAGCCACAGGATTCAAACTTGACCCAAGGATACTTTGTGGCAAGTCCTTTCTAAAAATACCAATTTGAGTGACCTCTCACAAAGGTCAAGGTCACAGGGGATCAGGAAATAGGGCAAAAAAAGCCTTAATTTGACCAAGATTATGTTTTCTCAAATACTATTCACAACTTCAAATCAAAACGTGGTACAAAGATACCTGGTGGTAAGATCTTTCTATGCATACTAATTTGGTTGACCCTTCGGAAAGGTCAAGGGTCACAAGAGATCAGGAAATAGGTCACAAATAGCCTTTTGGTTGACAAAAAAGAGGTTTTTTTTCTCAAATACTATTCACAACTTACATTCCAAACCTGGTACGCAGATACCTGATGGTATGAACTTCCTATACACGACATCCTAATTCGGACGACCCTTTGAAAAGGTGAAGGGTCACAAGAGATTGTTTGACAGAATTTTAGTTTTTTTTTCAGGATTAATTTTTTACACTTCATTTATTTCTCTCATTCTTGACCGAAACACCACAGCAAGACAAAGATCGCGCATGGTAGGTTCAGAAATAGGTCAAAAGCAGGCGTAGTTTCACACAATTTTCTTTTCTCAAATACCATTTTGAACTTCAAACTCAAACTTGGTACAGAATAGTAAAATCTTTCTGTGCAAGGATGACACCTCAAAAAGGTCAAGGGTCACAAGAAGTCGACAGAACGATAGAATTTCAGCAGTTATCAAAGTTTTGAGTCAAACGTGTGAGCCATAAGGGATTTGCCATTCTTATTTTACGCTCTTTGATTTCAGTTTGCTTGATTCAAAGGTCACGGCGGATCAGGCAGGTGCTCAACACGCAGACAGAGCTGGAGGTGAAGGACAACGCGGGTCCGCTGGCTGAGATTGAGCACTGGAGGAATCGCTGCACGGACCTGATGGGGATCCACTCGCAGCTAGACAAGCCCGGAGTGCAGCGCGTGGTGCAGGTTCTTCAGATGGCCAAGTCCAACTACATCAAGCCCTTCAGCCTGCTGTCGGATGAGATCAAGGTGAACAGTATAAGACTGTTTATGGATCACAGTCCATGGAATGTTTTCAGTCACTTCCTTTCTTCACGCCGTCACCAATGGCTTTACACTTCATTTATTTATCTCATTCAGGCCCAACACACCACACCAAGACACGGATCGAGCATGATAGCTCAAGGATGGTGCCAATATAGCTTGGCGCCTATAGGCGCCAAGCTATATTGGCACCATCCTTGAGCTATCATGCTCGATCTGTCACACACACACACACACACACACACACACACACACACACACACACACACATATATACACACACACACACATACACACACACACACATACACACACACACACACACACACACACACACACACACACACACACACCTAGAATGCCCTTGTCCTTACTCATGTGACGTAGGCAATGCCAGATCGATCTCTGCATTATTTTTATTCCGACATTGCGTCAATAATTTACAGATTTCTCAGAGGACCATGTACATGTACGCTCGATGTGTGTGATGGCGCTCCAGGCACATACTGACAGGTACGCTTGTACCGATAACTGCTTTACTGTAAAGCACATTAGAACCAGCATCAAGGGACGCTTGTACCGATAACTGCTTTACTGTAAATCACATCAGAATCACCATCACGGTACTCTTGTACAGATAACTGCTTACTGTAAAGCACATTAGAAACACCATCACGGTACGCTTGTACCGATAACTGCTTTACTGTAAAGCACATTAGAAACACCATCACGGGACGGACACGCCGTGCACAAGGCATTGTTGCATTTCAGTAATCAGCCCTTTGCGTGTCGCTAGCGCTTTTAGTGGCCATGATCCTTGCAGGACTAGCACCCTGACATCCTACAGGACTAGCACCCTGACATCCTACAGGACTAGCACCCTGACATCCTACAGGACTAGCACCCTGACATCCTACAGGACCAGCACCCTGACATCCTACAGGACTAGCACCCTGACATCCTACAGGACCAGCACCCTGACGTCCTACAGGACTATCACCCTGACGTCCTACAGGACCAGCACCCTGACGTCCTACAGGACTATCACCCTGACGTCCTACAGGACCAGCACCCTGACGTCCTACAGGACTAGCACCCTGACGTCCTACAGGGTCAGCACCCTGACATCCTACAGGACCAGCACCCTGACATCCTACAGGACTAGCACCCTGACATCCTACAGGACTAGCACCCTGACATCCTACAGGACTAGCACCCTGACATCCTACAGGACGAGCACCCTGACATCCTAAGGGACTAGCACCCTGACATCCTACAGGACTAGCACCCTGACATCCTACAGGACTAGCACCCTGACATCCTACAGGACTAGCACCCTGACATCCTACAGGACCAGCACCCTGACATCCTGCAGGACTAGCACCCTGACATCCTACAGGCCTATCACCCTGACGTCCTACAGGACTAGCACCCTGACATCCTACAGGACTAGCACCCTGACATCCTACAGGACTAGCACCCTGACATCCTACAGGACTAGCACCCTGACATCCTACAGGACTAGCACCATGACATCCTACAGGACTAGCACCCTGACATCCTACAGGACTAGCACCCTGACATCCTACAGGACTAGCACCCTGACATCCTACAGGACTAGCACCCTGACATCCTACAGGACTAGCACCCTGACATCCTACAGGACTAGCACCCTGACATCCTACAGGACTAGCACCTGACATCCTACAGGACTAGCACCCTGACGTCCTACAGGACTAGCACCCTGACATCCTACAGGACTAGCACCCTGACATCCTACAAGACGAGCACCTTGACATCCTACAGGACTAGCACCCTGACATCCTACAGGACTAGCACCCTGACACCCTACAGGACTAGCACCCTGACGTCCTACAGGACGAGCACCCTGACAACCTAAGGGACTAGCACCCTGACATCCTACAGGACTATCACCCTGACGTCCTACAGGACTAGCACCATGACATCCTACAGGACTAGCACCCTGACATCCTACAGGACTAGCACCCTGACATCCTACAGGACTAGCACCCTGACATCGGACTAGCACCCTGACATCCTACAGGACTAGCACCCTGACATCCTACAGGACTAGCACCCTGACATCCTACAGGACTAGCACCCTGACATCCTACAGGACTAGCACCCTGACATCCTACAGGAATAATGGCGACTAAGGCCGCTACTGACACGCAAAGTGTTAAAGTCATCCTTGCACCAGTTTTAAAAGTCACGATACCTGTAGGTCCCGCACCATTTGTGGGACTGTTCTCTTGATAGACTCACTCGGGTACACAGGCCACATCTACACTTCCATTCACTTGAGTAGTGTGCCACGAGTACACTTCCATTCACTCGAGTAGCGTGCCACAGGTACACTTCCATTTACTCGGGTAGCGTGCCACATCTACACTTCCATTCACTCGGGTAGCCTGCCACAGGTACACTTCCATTTACTCGGGTAGCGTGCCACATCTACACTTACATTCACTCGGGTAGCGTGCCACATCTATACTTCCATTCAAATGAGATACTTCGCCAGAAAGGTTCACACAGCCGTACACAGGCCGGCGAAGGCTGACGTGAGCCCGAGTACCTTTTGCTTACCACGTGGACTTCACAAAATGGCGAATGATGGGATGCGACGTTACGGCTACTGGGTGCCATGACAGGCTGACGGTCTGAAGTGTAACTCAGGCAAACAGTTTGGAGGCGCCAGTGATAACCCTGTGACTGGAGTGCGTCAGCCTGGCCCTGAACCTCAGCATGGTCTTGTCCTTCTTGGTGGGGTAGCACTTCATGGAGGCCTCGTACACCTGCACGCAGGGCCGGTAGTGATGCAGCAGCGCTATGTCTGGGCTGACGTCGACACTTTTATAGTCGGATGAGAGAGCTTTGCTCACGTGGTGAATGCCCAACTCAAACACTTTGAGCGGCTGCACCATCAGTTTGTTACGGATTTTACTCGCAGCTTTAGTCCGATGTAGATGCTGAAAATACACAATGTTCTCCGCCTCCTCGGGCACCCGTGCCGGGTCAAAGAAAACGCTTTTGAAAGACATGGCTGCCACGGAGTGTGGTTTGTGGGAGGCCAAAATCTTGTCCAGCATGGCGCGCCAGTTATCGGTGGTGCGTGGAACGAGCATTTCATCCAGGTCCATGAAGAGCAGATAACTGAAGGTGTCCATGTTGTGGTAGAGGCAGTCCTGTATGGCCAGTAGCTGGCCGTGGTACCAGATTGCGTCCAGCGAGGCCGTCAGGTTTTCTGGCATGTTCCACTCCACCACAGACAGCGCCTCATTGTGCTGGGAATGGTAGTGCAGGAACTCTCTCACCTCCCAAGAACTGTTGGTCACGTATAAAAACACCGTGTCGGCACCAAGCAATTTACACATCTCAATAAAATTGACAATGGATGACAGCGCCACGTCCCCGAAGAGAGGTGGCACACACACCCCTATCTTGCGCTTCTCCGACTTAATTTCTGCAGGGATGGTTTTCAACCTGACCGTAGTGAACGCCTTGTTCTGCTGGAGTCTCTGACTTAGCGGCAGGACGTCAACGTGTGACGGCAGAGTCTGAATGGTTGTCGGCAAGACGCAGGAGTAGATCCAGCCTCCATACGTTTTGCCGTGGTTCTCGCACATTTTGTACGCCTCAGCGAACAAGGTTCGGCGTTCACCTCGGTCATAGACCCTGCACACCAGACTGTCCCGGTCTGCGTGATGCTGCAGCGCGAACATGCGCACAGTCAATTGTCCGGTCTGCCGCAGGTCTAGGAACGCTGCGTACACGTGCATCTGCCCGACCTTTACAAAGTGCGTAGTCCTGTGTCGGGACCTTTGTTCTTGATGTGTAGCGCTGTGTGATGCTGTGACCAAACCAGGCCGGCCTCCATGTGCAAGATGGTTCGTGGCAACTGATGTTGAAAGACCAGGTGCTGCCCAGTGCGCAAAGGCCGTCGGGCCGATGGCCTTTTGCGCACTGGGTGTTTGCTCGGCATGAAAGTCCATGGCTGTTTCTCTCAGCAAGACTGTGTTACCGGTAGCGGGATCTCCATTGTGCACGTGGCCGCCGGTAACGTTTAAAGTCCCGCGTACAGGACCAGCGACTGCACGCACAAGGGGGTTAAGCACTGGACGGTTATGTTCCACAGGTTTGGCATGCGCAGAACGGAAGTCAAGGGACGCAACTTGCTGCTGGTATGTCAGCATAGTGATGCCCCTTGTGACGGCCTGTTTGTCAGGGGCAGCAGTAACAAGGTCACGCAGTTTGCACAACAGTCCCGTCAGACAGACCACGCACAGCAGGTAGACCGGAAGGCAGCGTTTCACGCGCACCATTTCTTGTCAGTCGTGATAGCGAGGATCCCACGTTCAGGGCCCGCAACTTTCACGAGGAGATGCCTGCGTGTGTGCGTCTTTTTCTGCTGCTGCCTTCTCCATCAAGAAATGCATTTGCAGTCGGAAATATCACAAAAATGCACTTGAAGTCGGGAAATAGCACAAAAATCACGCTGCACCGCCGCCAGTCTGATGATGTATCTTGGTCACGGCTGGCTGAATTCTCTTCTATGCACTGCGCGTCACCAGGAGTCGGTTCACCATTTTATCTCGCTCGTCTTTCTCTGGCAGGAAATCATGCACTCTCACTATAAAAAAAAAAAAATGAACAAAATCTGTGAAGAGTTTTTGTAATTCACTACCAGGGGGCTGCTCTGTTAGTGCTCACAGCTTGCACTGGAAGTCCATAGGTGTGTGGGATCACAGGCGGAGTCTTGCATAAGTCACCTGCCGTGTCTTCTCAGTTGCACTGAGGGGGGGAGGCATGAACCATTGATGCTGCCCTGTGATACTGGACCTGATGGTCAAAACGTGTGCTGGTGCCTACGGCCGTAAGGTCCAAAATCACAGACCAGCACACATAGACAACTACTTGATCATGGGTTGCCGCCCTTTCCGTATGAACTGACAAGCATGCCATAATGTTGGGGTTTGCCTGAATGTGCCGTTTGTGGCCGGCGGCTGGCTGTCGCAGGCTGTTTCTTGCAGGGAAATTGAGCCGAATAAAAAGTCAGGCGAATGTTAAAAACATCCGTCATGCATCAGTCTTCGCTTCTTATGTCAGAGAACCGCCGGCAGTGTGTGTGTGTGTTTGCCAGAGAATTTCGTTGTTGTTTTGCCGTTGCGCGTGTACTGACAGAGCCGCAAACAACAGGCCGCGGTGTGGATGTCACGTTCGTGTGGCGCATTATTGCCGTGTCACGCAGTTCAATCCTTCCGGCTGGTCTGTGCTTTGTATGCGGATCGTTCGTGACGTCATTTCCTTGTCATCACAGACTCTCTGTTTCACTTCGTGACGTCATTTCCTTGTCATGATCGCAGACTCTCTGTTTCTGTTCGTGACGTCATTTCCTTGTCATCACAGTGTCTCTGTTTCTGTTCTAGAGTGAGCTTGGCGTCATGAACTTTTCTCAAGTACTGATACGGTGCTCAAGGACTAATGGAGTTCCCATGCACCATCGCGGTAGCAGTCTTGTGTAGATTGTTGGTACGCCTTTCAAGGACAGTCTGTGGAGCTTATGATTCAGCTGAGTAAATATCCCCCACGGAAGGTGGCTTCCTGAAAAGATAAAGCAATGCTTGTTCAAAAGTGTGAACTGGGAAAAATCGTAAACACGATCAAATGACGTGTGACCGTTGTAGAATAAGCGACAACACCAGAACGACAACAAAACTGCCCACACCGCCCCTCAAATTGCTTACATATTCAATGACACCAGAAGAAGACAGAAAACAGGAACAGCGAAATGTAAACACAGTTAACTCATTCAGCCCCGACACACCACAGCAACACATGGGTCGGGCATAATAGTTCAAGGGTGGTGCCAGAATAGCTTGGCGCCCATCGGCGCCAAGCTATTCAGGCACCGCTCTTGAACTGTCATGCTCGATCTGTCTCTAGAATTGTAATACAGTCCTTCAGAAGGCAACTTCAACATTTGGGGATTTCGACCCTGGGGCAGACTGTGTGAAGTGAACAACGTGCGAATGCTGTCACGTTCGCGAAAACAGATGCCGGTGTCAGTGTGAACCCTTTATGTGTTTGAACTCACTGTACCCCAAGACCGAAATCCCCAAATTTTGCCGTTGTCATCTGAAGATTGCTTTGCAGTGCAGGACACAAATCGACCATGATAGTTCAAGGATGATGCCAGAATAGCTTGGCGCCCATGATGCCAGAATAGCTTGGCGCCCATGGGCGCCAAGCTATTCTGGCATCACCCTTGAACTTTCATAGTCAATCCATATCTTGCTGTGGTGTGTCTGGGTTAGTTCGCTCATCATGACGACTTTCACAACCGAGTTTTGACGAGGGGGTGTATGGTGGTCTGTAAAGTCCGTACAGACCGTAGGTGGCCGGGTCAGCCATGATAATTCAAGGGTAGTGCCAGATTAGCTTGGCGCCTTTTCAGGCCCCAGGCTAATCTGGCACTACCCTTGAATTATCGTGGTCGGTCCGCCTCTCGCTGTGGCGTGTGGAGGGGGAAAGGGCCAGTGATGGAAGATTGGACTGAGGGCGCCATGCGCAGTGAGGGGACAAAAACAGGTGTGAGGCCGGAGTTTCCGCGTTCCACCAACTGTGAACTCCACAAATGCCAGAAAAACGCAAGGCGGATTAGGCATTTCTAAACAAAAGTCCTCGCGTGTTGATCTCTCTCTCTCTCTCTCTCTCTCTCTCTCTCTCTCTCTCTCTCTCTCTCTCTCTCTCTGGTTGGTGGTCGGGGAGGGTCGTGGGGCGGGGGGGGGGGGGGGGGGGGTCACACTACCGCCGTAACAGTTCAAAGATACACTTTTGCAACAGATGGTTACGAAACGCTACATACAGGTCTAGCTATGGTTCATTTAGACACAGGCCAATCCAGTTCAGCACACGGCTTTACATCCAGTAACCTGACCATGACTCCAGTCCGTTCTAGAAATACAACGCTATCGGTATGAGAAACAGATAAAAATAGATGGACACGCTGCGCTGAATAAATAAGCGCGATCACGCGTGTGCTTTCGCTGTGTGCCCAAACTGCCGTTTAAGTTCATTAGGCGTGTCGACAAGGCATAACAAACACAAATGGTGCTGCAATGACTGTCTTCAGATTTCTGTGGACAATTGTCAGAATGATCTGCTGGGACACATTCTGTAGTCTCAGTGCCAATTTGACCCCTTCACTGCGGAGAACATGTCGACGGCAAAAAGTATAGATCCTCATCAGCCCCCGCAGTTGTACTAACTTACCGCAGTTGCGGGAGCTTATGAGGATCCATGCCTCCTGCCAAACTGAACCACTTTGTACTGATCCACGTTGCTGTGGCGACTGGTGACGTCAGTGGATGAATGACAGTGTTTGCACAACGCCGGTCTGCGTGTCTGGCACTGGAGGGGTTCAGGGTTTTTGCATTGACACCAAATGAAAGCATCGTGTTAGTGTGTGCTTATACAGATATAATACCAGCCTCGTGTTAGTGTGTGCTTATACAGATATAATGCCAGCCTCGTGTTAGTGTGTTCTTATACAGATATAATCCGTGCCTCTCGCCAGACATTTGTAGCCCTGTGTTCCCCATCCGGGGAAGACCAGAGGCATTTCAGTGTCAGGCGCGGGTGGAGCCAGCAACAACTAGTGAATTTTTACCGCTGAGCGGGCCAATTAATTTTGGAATCTCGCGGCTGTGTTCGCGTGCATCACGTTACTCGTCCGAGGGACCTACCCGCAATGCACCCACATCCAACGGCAAGAGACATAGATCCTCATGAGCGGGGCTCATGAGGATCTATGCCTCTTGCTGGCTAAAACGGCCATGAACGTCAGCCGCCGAATAACGTGACTGCCAACTGCGTAGTGAAATGTAAAGACAGTCACAAGGCTGATTTAGTGAGACTGTTAGCTGGTCTTTCTAAGTGTGTTCAGTCTGAGTGCTGAGGGATCAGTGGAGCAGTCTGGCACCCTTTTCATTTGAAGCGTAACCAAACGCGCCATATTCGACTTGGGAAAAAGGGGTGCCGTAAGGTCCAAAATCACAGACCAACTCACAACTTGTTCCGCTGTTTTCCGCTGAACCCCTTGCCGCGGAGAGTCCGACTAGTGTGACAGGAAGAATCATCTGCGGTATAGCGCGATTTTCTATACTTTCCCCGTAAATTGCGCTTAACCTCGAGAGCGTGGTAGGTACAGCGCGACTTTCGTTATTTGCTAAGGTATAGCGCGATTTTCTGTAGTAGTCCCTGTGAAACTGCGCTTAACCGTGAGTGCATGTTAGGTATGTTTATAGTGTCGGCGTTGCGCGCCGCGAGATGATGGGGGTCTTTGAACTGATGTACAGAGATTTCATGATGGCGGTGGGGAATTTCTGTCTTGTGCCGCTCACACGTGGGCGGGGATGGAGGCATCTTGGGCGGGGTGTTTTCTGGGATTCCTTCTTTTATTCCTCTCCCCCCACTTCCCCCCCCCCCCCCCCTTTTCTCTTCTCTTTTACCCACTGGCTGTGGGCCACGGTAGCTCAGTCACTGTCTTTTGACGATTTTTATCCCGTGCAAGGAACAACACTGATGTCGTCTGCTATTTCTAGTCGTCTCTAACCCTTGAACCCCCGCGTACGGCCGCATTTCCCAAATTTCCCGATTAGGTACCAGTTGCAGGAGTTCATACTCAATCGACCATGATCATTCAAGGGTAGTGCCAGATTGGCTTTCCTTACGCGCACACACCATTGTACCTGTCCGATAGCTCAGAATGATGGCAGCCGTCGCATGTATGTAAAAGACAATATTTTCCATCCTGCTACCAATGTGCGCACTCACCTCCCCCCCCCCCCCTTACCTCCAGTGGCGCTGCCCTTGTCATTCCGATAGGGGCGATATGCCTGTGATTGCGGCTCGCCTTATCATTCCGATAGGGGCGATATGTCTGTGATTGCGGCTCACCCTTGTCATTCCGATAGGGGCGATATGCCTGTGATTGCGGCTCGCCTTATCATTCCGATAGGGGCGATATGCCTGTGATTGCGGCTCGCCTTATCATTCCGATAGGGGCGATATGCCTGTGATTGCGGCTCGCCTTATCATTCCGATAGGGGCGATATGCCTGTGATTGCGGCTCGCCTTATCATTCCGATAGGGGCGATATGCCTGTGATTGCGGCTCGCCTTATCATTCCGATAGGGGCGATATGCCTGTGATTGCGGCTCGCCTTATCATTCCGATAGGGGCGATATGCCTGTGATTGCGGCTCGCCTTATCATTCCGATAGGGGCGATATGCCTGTGATTGCGGCTCGCCTTATCATTCCGATAGGGGCGATATGCCTGTGATTGCGGCTCGCCTTATCATTCCGATAGGGGCGATATGCCTGTGATTGCGGCTCGCCTTGTCATTCCGATAGGGGCGATATGTCTGTGATTGCGGCTCGCCTTATCATTCCGATAGGGGCGATATGCCTGTGATTGCGTATTCATGGCATGGTAGAATCTCTGTTAGCATAAGAGTCGTGACCAGTTCAGGTAAGTTCCAGTGCCATGCCATGGTACAATCACTGTTAGCATAAGAGTCGTGACCAGCTAGTTCCAGTGCCATGCCATGGTAGAATCACTGTTAGCATAAGAGTCGTGACCAGCTAGTTCCAGTGCCAGGCCACGCTGTTAGCATAAGAGTCGTGACCCGCTAATTCCAGTGCCATGCCATGGTAGAATCACTGTTAGCATAAGAGTCGTGACCAGCTAATTCCAGTGCCATGCCACGGTAGAATCGCTGTTAACATAAGAGTCGTGACCAGTAGTGCCAGTGCAATGGTAGAATCGCTGTTAACTTTAAAGTCGAAAGCGATCAGTCAACCGTGTTTCGAGACGTGCCGACTACTGACACTCAGTGGTTCGCCGCGTATCCGTAAGCGGCACGTCTCAAATGAGATAACAAGATTCGAAAGCGATCAAGCAACCGTGATAGCTCGGTCTGCTGCTCAAGCTGCAGATCGATTTGGGTGGTTTTTTTTTTTTTTAATTTAATTTAATTTTATTTATTTATTTATTTTTATTTGGGGGGAGGCGTATATGTGAGTGTGTGTGTGTGTGTGGCGGTGGGGGGGGTGGAAGGGGGAGGGGGGGGGATAGGGATGTTTCCGACAGTCTCAAAACGCTAAAACTCAAAGTTTGTCATCATACATATAGTTTCATGTTCTGCCCAAGTTTACGCTGACCTGACTTTCTAGTCCCATCTCTCTCGCCCCCTTTTCTTCCCCCCCCCTGCCCCCCCCCCTCCCTCCCCAAACCTATTTTTAGATAGAGTTCGAAATAGCTTAGGCGGTCAAGCGTTGGAGCAGGAGAGCGAAGCGAATCGCCGGGTCGTGGGTTCGAAATACGTCCCGGCCCCGGTAACTGGACTCGCAATCCAGGGGGGAAAAGACGGGCTTGTTCAATACATGTCCGTTGAAAGGTCCTGGTAAATCAAAATGGCACATTTGGAGTGCGCCTGAGTTGATCAGTGTTCAGGTCGTGCTCCATATTCAATCGATTTCCCTGTCCCCCATAACCTGCCCGTCAGGGCCGTCCATTATCACTTCCGTGCCGTGGACGTTAAACCCGAACTAACCAACCATCACCTTCCTTACGCGCACACACCATTGCCAGCCGTCACATGTGTGTAAAAAAAAATAATCTTTTCCCTCCTGTGCGCACCCTCCTCATCCCACCCCCACCTCCCCCCCCCCCCCTCCAGTGGCGCTGCCCTTGTCATTCCGATACGGGCGATATGCCTGTGATTGCATATCCCCTTGTCATTTCGATAAGGGCGATAAGCCTGTGATTGCGGCTCGCCTTGTCATTCCGATAGGGGCGATATGCCTGTGATCGCTTACCCCCTTGTCATTCCGATAGGGGCGATATGCCTGTGATCGCTTACCCCCTTGTCATTCCGATAGGGGCGATATGCCTGTGATCGCTTACCCCCTTGTCATTCCGATAGGGGCGATATGCCCTTGATTGCGTACCCCCTTGTCATTCCGATATGGCTAATATACCTGTAATTGCGGCTCCCCTCGTCATTCCGATGGGGCGATATACCTGTGATCGCTTACCCCCTTGTCATTCCAATAGGGGCGATATGCCCTTGATCGCTTACCCTCTTGTCATTCCGATAGGGGCGATATGCCTGCGATCGCTTACCCCCTTGTCATTCCAATAGGGGCGATATGCCTGTGATCGCTTACACTATTGTCATTCCGATAGGGGCGATATGCCTGTGATCGCTTACCCTCTTGTCATTCCGATAGGGGCGATATGCCTGTGATCGCTTACCCCCTTGTCATTCCGATAGGGGCGATATGCCTGTGATTGTAGATCCCCTCGTCATTCCGATAGGGGCGATTTACCTGTGATTGGGCTCGCCTTGTCTTTGTTCTGCTGACTAAAGCAGTCAGTTGTGACCTAACCGCAAGAGGCACAGATCCTCATGAGCCCCCGCAATTGCGGGGGCTCATGAGTATTTTTGCCTCTTCCCGAGCTGTGGTTAAGGGCTTCAAGTAGCATTACGCATAAACGTGAAGACGTCTCACCCACCGTTTGTGTTTGACACGCCTTCTCCACAGACCTATTGAACTTTAACAGCAGTTTTGGCACGCAGCAAAAGTAGACACGTTATCGAGCTTATTTATTCTGCGCTTCCGTTAGCGTGTCGGTCTATTTTTAGCTGCTTCTCGCACTGATAGCGTGGTATTTCTAGAACGGAGTTGAGTCATCGTCAGGTTACTTGATATAAAGACGACGTGTGCTGAACCGGATTGACCATTGCTAGACCTGTGTGTAGCGTTTCTTAACCATCAGTTACAGAAGTGTATCTTTCGACTGTTACGGCGGTAGTGGTAAAATATATCAGCCCCCACCCCTTGTCATTCCCCACCTCCCACCCCCAGAAAAAAATAATAATAAAAAGTACAAATATATAAAGCTAAATAAATAAGTAACAAATAATAAAAAATCTTCCAAACCACCATTTTACCTGATATTTCTAATAATGACAGAATCCCGTATTTAATTCTGTATCCATTTTTCTGCTGGTCTGTGAATTTGGAGCCTACGGCTCACAGTCGCAAGGTCCTAAGCCACAGACCAGCCCCCATTTCACAGCACGGATTGATCATCTAACGAAGCCTAGCCGTGAGAACAAGGCGGGCCCCAGCAAGAGAGAGAGAGCGGATCTTGGGCTCGGCGAGATCAAAACGAGGGGTCGGGAAACAGTCGGTCTCGCTCAGCCCCAAACAGCACTGTCATTGGAGCAACAGCTGGAGCCAGTCTCGCTCAGCAGGAGCCATAGGATCTCATGAGTCCCTGAGGGGCTGAAAGGCATCTGTGTCTCTTGCTGAAGGAACGGACCCGAGCAAAAGAAAGGGAAAAAAACCCAACAACTACGTCGTTTAATTCATTGTACCCCAGACACACACCACAGCAAGGTAAGGATCGACCATGATAGTTCAAGGGTGATGCCAGAATAGCTTGGCGCCTATGGGCGCCAAGCTATTCTGGCATCACCCTTGATCTATATCTTGCACTGCAGTGCAGTCCGCAGAGAACAACGGCAAAATTTTAAGGATCTGATTTCGGTGTTAGTGACCGGGTAGAAGTTCAGTGAACACGGTTAGTTGGCACAACGCTGTGGGCTGAGTGTCGGTAGCAAGCGGCAAAGATTCTCATCAGTCCCTGCTCATGAGGATCTGTGCCTCTTCGAGATGGAGGGGGGGGGGTCGATGGAGTGTGAGCACAAGGTGAGACCATCTGTGAAGCAGCATGTTTTTCCGTGTGTTCTGTCTACAAGCGCTTTGTGTTGTTTCCTGCTCTTTGCCGCGTTAAACGGCCCGTGTTGACTTAGCATCACTTACCTGCATCCACCCGCCAAGAGGAAACAGAAAGAAGGGACAGGAAAATAACATGGGAAGACAGGCGAGTTCGCCGGGAAACCCCTCCACCACCCCACCCACCCCTTAACTCTCCTCCTCCTTCCCCCACCCCAGCAACATCCTCGCGGCGTCTCTGGAAAGAAACGAAATTATAAAGAAATTGCCCGACTGCCCGCGCCTTTCCTTCCTGTTACTGATGTGTGCACACCTCCACCCCCCACCCCACCCCCCCTCCACCCCACCCATACACACACACACACACACACACACACACACACACACACACACACACACACACACACACACACACACACACACACACACTGTGTGCAAGGCCGGTGTCCCTCTGTTCCGTCTCTAGGACTCTGGAACCTGTTACTGATTTGTGAACACCCACAGTGTGCAAGGTGTCCCTCTGTTCAGTCTCTAGGACAGTGGAACCTGTTACTGATGTGTAAACACCCAGAGTGTGCAAGGTGTCCCTCTGTTCAGTCTCTATTCTGTAAGTGGAACCTGTTTGTAGCGACCACCTTTGCAAGAAAAAGTGGGCTTAACAGACAGGTGTCCTCTCAAAAGAAGTCTTGAAAGGCAGAAAGTGTCATTAACGACCATCATTTAGGTGGCCACAGCCAGGGTTAGGGTTAGTGGCTACAGCCAGGGTTAGGGTTAGTGGCTACTGCCAGGGTTAGGGTGAGTGGCTACAGCCGGGGTTAGGGTTAGTGGCTACAGCCAGGGTTAGGGTTAGTGGCTACAGCCAGGGTTAGGATTGGTGGCTACAGCCAGGGTTAGGGTTAGTGGCTACTGCCAGGGTTAGGGTTAGTGGCTACAGCCAGGGTTAGGGTTAGTGGCTACAGCCAGGGTTAGGGTTAGTGGCCACAGCCAGGGTTAGGGTTAGTGGCTACAGCCAGGGTTAGGGTTAGTGGCTACAGTCAGGGTTAGGGTTAGTGGCTACAGACAGGGTTAGGGTTAGTGGCTACAGACAGGGTTAGGGTTAGTGGCTACAGCCAGGGTTAGGGTTAGTGGTTACAGCCAGGGTTAGGGTTAGTGGCTACAGCCAGGGTTAGGGTTAGTGGCTACAGCCAGGGTTAGGGTGAGTGGCTACAGCCAGGGTTAGAGTTAGTGGCTACAGCCAGGTTTAGGGTTAGTGGCTACAGCCAGGGTTAGGGTTAGTGGCTACAGCCAGGGTTAGGGTGAGTGGCTACAGCCAGGGTTAGGGTTAGTGGCTACAGCCAGGGTTAGGGTTAGTGGCTACAGTCAGGGTTAGGGTTAGTGGCTACAGCCAGGGTTAGGGTTAGTGGCTACAGCCAGGGTTAGGGTTAGTGGCTACAGCCAGGGTTAGGGTTAGTGGCTACAGCCACCTCAATGATGGTCTTTAATGACAAGCGAAACAGGTTTAGCTGTATTGTAGTCGCCTTTTTCGTCTCTAAATCGGACCGCCATAGCCGGGCTTGAATTTTGTTGCATTATTTTGAATGTCCTCAAAAACTCGTTGCAGAAAAATTGCCGCGCGTTGGGCTTTGAATGCTAGGTTGCGTTTGCAGCGAACGACTACCCACAAAGAACGAGAGCAGATTCACGGTTGATAGCCAGCTATTATCATAATCATGGGCAACACTCCAGACATCTCCAAGACTGATGGTGATGTTTGGAGTGTCTTCTATGCTAATGATGCCAGCTGGTTACGCGCCGCGATTTCGCTGTCGTTCGTTGTGGGCAGTCGTTCGTTGTGGGCAGTCGTTCGTTGTGGGCAGTCGTTCTTTGCAAAGAAACCCGATATTCAGCGTGACCAGTCGCTAACCCCATGTCGGTCAAGTCAGTTGGAATATCGCGTTCACATGCCATGCACAGAGAAGCAGAAACCAGACAAGAAACCACCGCCTCTCCTGTGACTGGTGTTGGAAAACCACTGTGCCTTAACCCATTCTACACCACGGCCGCGTTGCCCACATGCTGGAGGCGCCACCTGACGTCACTTCCGTTCGGTCCAGATGGGATCTCCGCGCTCAGACAGGCCTATACGCGCTCCACACCACCCGTCACAAGTCTTCCCAGAGTGCCTTTTCATATCGCTTCCATAATTATTAGTCTGGTTTACTGTAGGTAACGACGAAATACTATGTATTAGTCGCAGGAGATGGATCGAGCATGATCATTCAAGGGTAGTGCCAGATTAGCTTGGCGCCTGTTACAACAATACGCCCATTTTGTGTAGAACAACAAGTCCAGCGAGAGACGCAGCTCTTTCCGAGTCCCCGGCAAACACAATGTACGTTTCAGGCACCCCCCACCCCCCCCCCCCCACCCCACCCCTCCTTCCCCTACCTTAGCCAGGGGTCTAGCCAGAAAAGCAGATCATTTGATCCCACGGCAAAATTATGCCTCAGCCTCACAGCAGCTAGGACCAGCAAGAGACCAGCCCCACAGCAGCTAAGACCAGCAAGAGACCAGACCCATAGCAGCTAGGACCAGCAAGAAACCAGCACCACAACAGCTAGGACCAGCAAGAGACCAGCCTCTCAGCAGCTAGGACCAGCAAGAGACCAGCCTCACAGCAGCTAGGACCAGCAAGAGGCCAGCCCCACAGCAGCTAAGACCAGCAATAGACCAGACTCACAGCAGCTAGGATCAGCAAGAGGCCAGCACCACAACAGCTAGGACCAGCAAGAGACGTCCCAACTTTACCTAGGACCAGAAAGGGACCAGCCCCACAGCAGCTAGGCCCAGCAAGAGACGTCCCAACTTTACCTAGGACCAGAAAGGGACCAGTCCCAACTTTAGCTAGGACCAGAATAGGGACCAGTCCCACAGCAGCTAGGACCAGCAAGAGACCAGTCCCACAGCAGCTAGGACCAGCAAGAAGCCAGGACGAGAAAGAGATATAAATCCTCATAAACCCGTGCAGATGCGGAGGATCTTGAGGACCTATGCCTCTTGCACTAAATGACGGTGGTTTGCACCTGTGTTCACGTTTCCGAATGGTGGGCAGAATGTTAAAGCCACAGGTATGTGGGCAAAGGGCTGTTTTCACAAACAGGTATCATGTCACGGCGGTAACACACGGGGGAGGCAGACCTCGCCGCCTCTTCACATGTGGTCTATTTATCAGTCAGCAGTTCAAAACCTCGCGTACGGAAACGGCTCGGCCTCTGCCCGTCCAGTGCGCTTGAAAGGCCGGCCTCAGTCCATCCAGTGCGCTTGAAAGGCCGGCCTCAGTCCGTCCAGTGCGCTTGAAAGGCCGGCCTCAGTCCGTCCAGTGTGCTTGAAAGGCCGGCCTCAGTCCGTCCAGTGTGCTTGAAAGGCCGGCCTCAGTCCGTCCAGTGTGCTTGAAAGGCCGGCCTCAGTCCATCCAGTGTGCTTGAAAGGCCGGCCTCAGTCCGTCCAGTGTGCTTGAAAGGCCGGCCTCAGTCCGTCCAGTGCGCTTGAAAGGCCGGCCTCAGTCCGTCCAGTGCGCTTGAAAGGCCGGCCTCAGTCCGTCCAGTGCGCTTGAAAGGCCGGCCTCACTCCGTCCAGTGCGCTTGAAAGGCCGCCCTCAGTCCGTCCAGTGTGCTTGAAAGGCCGGCCTCAGTCCGTCCAGTGCGCTTGAAAGGCCGGCCTCAGTCCGTCCAGTGCGCTTGAAAGGCCGGCCTCACTCCGTCCAGTGCGCTTGAAAGGCCGCCCTCACTCCGTCCAGTGCGCTTGAAAGGCCGCCCTCAGTCCGTCCAGTGTGCTTGAAAGGCCGGCCTCAGTCCGTCCAGTGCGCTTGAAAGGCCGGCCTCAGTCCGTCCAGTGCGCTTGAAAGGCCGGCCTCACTCCGTCCAGTGCGCTTGAAAGGCCGGCCTCAGTCCGTCCAGTGTGCTTGAAAGGCCGGCCTCAGTCCGTCCGTCCAGTGCGCTTGAAAGGCCGGCCTCAGTCCGTCCAGTGCGCTTGAAAGGCCGGCCTCAGTCCGTCCAGTGTGCTTGAAAGGCCGGCCTCAGTCCGTCCAGTGCGCTTGAAAGGCCGGCCTCAGTCCGTCCAGTGCGCTTGAAAGGCCGGCCTCACTCCGTCCAGTGCGCTTGAAAGGCCGGCCTCACTCCGTCCAGTGCGCCTTGAAAGGCCGGCCTCAGTCCATCCAGTGCGCTTGAAAGGCCGGCCTCAGTCCGTCCAGTGCGCTTGAAAGGCCGGCCTCAGTCCGTCCAGTGCGCTTGAAAGGCCGGCCTCAGTCCATCCAGTGCGCTTGAAAGGCCGGCCTCAGTCCATCCAGTGCGCTTGAAAGGCCATGGAACCGACGTCGGCCGCCGTTGGTCCCGCTTACCTTTTGCGTACTGGGCACTGACTGGCGGAACTCGTTCATACACAGACAGCAGAATTAGAAACTGCCTGAGGCCGGTGAGGGATGACTGAGATCACAGTGATGGCATTATCTCCCCCTAGCGACTGTGTATGTGGCCAGGCCGGTGAGGGATGACTGAGATCACAGTGATGGCGTTATCTCCCCCTAGCGACTGTGTATGTGGCCAGGCCGGTGAGGGATGACTGAGATCACAGTGATGGCGTTATCTCCCCCTAACGACTGTGTATGTGGCCAGGCCGGTGAGGGATGACTAAGATCACAGTGATGGCGTTATCTCCCCCTAACGATTGTGTATGTGGCCAGGCCGGTGAGGGGTGACTGAGATCACAGTGATGGCGTTATCTCCCCCTAACGACTGTGTATGTGGCCAGGCCGGTGAGGGGTGACTGAGATCACAGTGATGGCGTTATCTCCCCCTAACGACTGTGTATGTGGCCAGGCCGGTGAGGGATGACTGAGATCACAGTGATGGCGTTATCTCCCCCTAACGATTGTGTATGTGGCCAGGCCGGTGTGTATGTGGCCAAGCCGGTGAGGGAGGACTGAGATCACAGTGATGGCGTTATCTCCCCCTAACGACTGTGTATGTGGCCAGGCCGGTGAGGGATGACTGAGATCACAGTGATGGCGTTATCTCCCCCTAACGACTGTGGCCAGGCCGGTGAGGGATGACTGACGTCACAGACTCACAGCTTGACCCTGCCTGCCCACGACTACACACTGAGTCTCCACTGGGCTCCTCCGTGTAAGGAACAGAGACTTATCATTCTGTGCAGTCGCAGGGGCTGACGGGAATCTAGGCCACTTGCAGATACGGGTGTTTGAGTTTGCGAACACAGATGCAAAGGGTACCTTTCTGCATGAGCAAAGCAGCATTTCCTCATACGTCCCTGCAGATTACCTGGGCCCATCAGGATGTGTGTCTCGTGCAGATGGTCGGGTTGATCCGGCCTGTCTACCCTGGCAGCGTGCAGATAAAAACAACAGCGCTGTCCCCTGGCGGAGATGGAAAATCAACAGAGCGGAACAGAAGGCAGGTGTGAGGTGCCAAAACTACCAGGAAAAGATAACCACGAGTTAACGGCGTAAAGATGGCCCCATGTAATGACTAGAAATATGGTGCCGAGCTACGGGGCGTGCGTGTAACAGTGTGCGTGTTTGGGGTGTCCGCTTGATTTCCCTTGTGATGACTAGAAATCTGGCGCCAGTGGGCAGCACACAGTCAATCGCCTCCGGAAGAAAGACAGCGAGCGTCGGGCGTCTAGTGGAGAGATTGAAGTCGATTTTAAACTGAAATATGTGCGGGTCACGCCGTAACGTCCAAACTCACAGACCAGCACACGTGAAAATGTTGGCCCGTCCCACACACCACAGTCTCACTACAGACCAGCACACGTGAAAATGTTGGTCCCACACAACACAGTCTTACTACTGTAGGCGTAGGCCTGCCATCACAGCGTAGCGCACAAACAGGGTGTTGCTGTCAGTCAGGGGGAGGGGGGAGGTGCTCCCTGTGGGGCGTGTTGATGGACACAAGCACGTGCAGCTCGTACCGACTCACATCCCCACAGCGGCAAGGTTGGCCTCAAGTGGCCCAGTTGTCATTACAAAAACTCCGGGCGTTGATGAAAGAGAAAGAAAAAAAAAAAACCGCAGAAGAAATGCGATATTTTATTTTGACTAGATTGAAATGAAAAGAAAGAGAACAACAGTTGTAATGTTTTTCGTTTGAATGGATGGGAAAAGGCGTACCAGCTCAACTCTTTGCCTGTCGGTAGCGGTTCAGTTTTGTCGCGGCGATGATTTCTGCAGGATGTCAGGGTGTTGTTTTTCCTGCAGGATGTCAGGGTGTTGTTATTCCTGTAGGATGTCAGGGTGTTGTTATTCCTGTAGGATGTCAGGGTGTTGTTATTCCTGCAGGATGTCAGGGTGTTGTTATTCAGGCAGGATGTCAGGGTGTTGTTATTCAGGCAGGATGTCAGGGTGTTGTTTTTCCTGCAGGATGTCAGGGTGTTGTTATTCCTGTAGGATGTCAGGGTGTTGTTATTCCTGCAGGATGTCAGGGTGTTGTTATTCAGGCAGGATGTCAGGGTGTTGTTATTCAGGCAGGATGTCAGGGTGTTGATATTCCTGCAGGATGTCAGAGTGTTGTTATTCTGGCAGGATGTCAGGATGTTGTTATTCCTACAGGAAGTCAGGATGTTGTTATTCCAGCAGGATGTCAGGGTGTTGTTATTCCTGCAGGATGTCAGGGTGTTGTTATTCCTGTAGGATGTCAGGGTGTTGTTATTCCTGCAGGATGTCAGGGTGTTGTTATTCAGGCAGGATGTCAGGGTGTTGATATTCCTGCAGGATGTCAGAGTGTTGTTATTCTGGCAGGATGTCAGGATGTTGTTATTCCTACAGGAAGTCAGGATGTTGTTATTCCAGCAGGATGTCAGGGTGTTGTTATTCCTGCAGGAATCATCGTGACAAACTGAAGCGCTTCCGGCAACCAAAGGGTTAACTCATGCGAGACGTGCCACCTCCGGATACGCGGCATAAGCCGAGGTACATATGGAATAGGCATAAGCCGAGGGTACATATGTAATAGGTATAAGCCAGGGTACATCTGGAATAGGTATAAGCCGAGGGTACATATTGAATAGGCATAAGCCGCTTATCCGGAGGCGGCCCGTCTCGAATGAGTTAACAGTTTTACTTCCCCGGGAAGAATATTTTCAGCACAGTGAGCTCGGCGCTGGTCTGTGATTTTGGCACCATCTTGAAGGAGCGGTAGAGTCCCGCGTGAGATGAACACACCTGATAGCGCCAGGTAGACAGATAACGGTGAAAGGTACGGCAGGGGGATGGTTCGGTACGTATCTGACAGACGATAAGAACTTGCAGAATTAGCGCCAGGATGAATTCACAAGCAGCCGCCAGACGACGTACCGGCAGATAAGCCACCACCCCCCTCTCACCCACCAGCCTCCCACCCCACCCCCACCCTACCCCCCCACCCCCCCACCTCCCCCCCCCCCACCCCCACCCCTCCCCCCCACCCCACACACACACACACACCCAGAGAACAGAAACAACAAAATATATTTTGTATACGTAATCCTTTTGGTTCTCAATTGGCGTTTTGAAATTGCCACCAACACAACTCTTGCGCTATTTTACATGGAGCGGCCATCATTGCATGGTTCTGCTTGCCATTGACCATTGAATGCAAAGCGCTTACACCATGATAACTTACCCTGCTAATGACAGGACGATCGACCATGATAGCTCCGAACGGCAGTGCCTGATCTGCTCGGCGCCCTTGCACGCGAGCACTATCTGTGAGCTTGTCGGTGGCGACCCATCTCGCGCAGATGAGACGGACAATAGCTGTGGCCTGAAATAGACAGACAATAGCTGTGGCCTGAAATAGACGGACAATAGCTGTGGCCTGAAATAGACCGCGCGACTGTTGGTCCAACTGACTCGCTGTACCCACGTGACCACCACGTAATGAGACGGAGCAGTACGCTTGTTGTGGCCGCTGGCCCTGGGGCCTGTGTATGAAGTTTATCTCAGACATCTCAAGTTCAGGAATGGCTTTTGGCTTTTGAGAAATGTTGGAAGTGGCTCCACCTGAAGTGCGTGTAATGTCTGTTTCGAAATACAAAGACATGCCCAAGATTTTTTTCAAAGAAGATAGAAAGGTTCTTGTTTGTTTTATCTCACCTGCTTTAGATTAGAATGGGGAAGGAGGCGGAGTGTGTGTGTGTGTGGTTGGGTGGGGGGTGGCCGGGGGTGGGGGGCAGCACACAAGCGACGGTCGGAAAAGTTCTATCATTGTCATTAAGCAGAAACTGATCTTCAGTTACTGTGAGGGGGAAAAAAGTGTTGCTGCACCATAGCCTGTGCCGGCGGGGATTTGTAAACACGTGTTTGTGCTGGTGTGTGATGTTGGAATTTACTGTTAATCCGTAAGGTCCAGAATCACAGACCAGCACACATGTTGTACAGAAGGCGGAGGGGGAGGTGGAGCGGGAAGAGAAGAATGATAGTGGGGGAGGTGAGCGCCCGATAAACTGTTGCCAAACACTGAAACTGCATTACTGAGAGAGAGGAGTGACAAGCGGGTGCCGGACTGTGACTTTGCGTCTTACGGCCTTCGGCCGTAAGACGCAAAGTCACAGTCCAGCACACACCGAGATACGAGTGGGATATCTCTCAGTCTGTCAGAGACTCCTTCAAGTTAGATGCCCCCCCCCCCCCCCGCCCCCCCCCCCCTCCCCCCCCCCAGTGACACGGCGGCGACCCCTCATTGCCATGACGTCACGCCGTAGTGGAAATCATAGCACTGACTGACTCTGAGGAGAGGACGCGCTTAGTGCGAAGTGCAGACTTTAGTACGAGTTGTGTTTCGGTCCCAATGACACCCTTCACCAAGTATGTGACGTACGATATGTGGCGAGGTGAATGCGTGCCCGCAGCGTTAGTGTTGTTCTGTAGACAAATGACAATGATTGCCTGTGGCCCGCCGCTTCAGTCAGCTTAGTCCTGCGCCAGTCACTAAGCAAAGTGCTGCGCTATATCGCGCCGCAGTACTAACCGGCGACAGCGGAGCGCCTTGCTTAATGGCTGGCGCAGTACTAAGTTCACTGACACAACCGGGCCCTGGCTGCCAGATCCACTGTGGCGGCGAACCATACTGCAGCGGATCGTCTCGGCAGCACCTCAGGCCGGGGCAGGTGAAATCTTAATCAACTGACGCGTGCAGAAATAGCTGACGAGCCCCGCGCCAAGCACTGACGGTTCAGAGTCCCGAGTTCTCTCACTGGCAACATACCTAGGGCAGATTACGCCGGATCGGAACGGCCCGAGGGCCGTACCCGGCCTCTTTATGGGTGACGTCACCGTGTGCTGGTCTGGGATTTTGGCCTTTATTTTCTTGCACGTTGATACCGGTTGTATCTAAGCGAATCTCTGCGTCTTTGAAATTAACGATTTGAGATTAACTCATTGTGGACTCTGCTCACAAGTAGGGCCGGCCTGCTCGGTGTACATGCATATGATATCAGTCTCAGTGATAGTACTTTCCCTCTGTCTCTCCAATCCCCGCCCCCTCCCCCCCCCCCCCACCCCTTTTCAGCGTCATGACCTCACGCGGGCTTCGCCCTCTGGTGCTAAAAGCCCTCTGCCCCTCAGCCCAGTCCTGTTCAGTTCAGTACGTTGTTTGTGGACAGTGTTTGTTTCTGTTTCTCGAACCAACGCTAAACGGTCGGCTACAGTAGCGAGAACTGAGGATGAGCCGATGCCGTGTGCTGAAAGGTTCAACGGCCAGTAGAATTAGTGGGGAGATAACTGACAGCGATAAGGGGGAGATAAGCATATCTGCAGACCTCTCCCCTCTTAATCCGTAGTTCGCCTGGTTGGCTGGTGCCTCGTCGCGGACGGCCATTTATAGTGAAAGAGCCCTATGAAAAATCAGTGCATAGACCTGGGACGAATGGCAACAAAAGGGTTTTTTTCAACGCCAGTCGGTAGAGAACAATATGTAGAACACGCCCTCAAAAGCACTAAGAAATACCGGCCTTAGTGCGCTCGTACCGTAATAATTAATTAAAAATTTATTTACTAGTAGTAAACTTACTTTTTCCGAATCAGTGGTACGCCATATTCAGGTTAACGGCGATCAACACGGTCCCCTAAATAACTCATTGTACCCCAAGACCGAAATCCCCAAATGTTGCCGTTGTCCTCTGAAGACTGCATTGCAGTGACACAGATCGACCATTATAGTTCAAGGGTGATGCCAGAATAGCTTGGCGCCTATAGGCGCCAAGCTATTCTGGCATCACCCTTGAACTATCATGGTCGATCCGTATCTTGCTGTGGTGTGTCTGGGGTAGAGGGAGTTAAGGTGAGTCAAGGGCCGTCAAGCGCTTTGCGCCACGTGCCTTAATCTGCCCTGAGGCAAGGCAGAAGGGGCCACTGTGGCTGGGGTATGGGGTATGGTGGTCAAAACCAGCCACTTTCTCACAATCGACAGGCGTTTTCTTTTTATTTGATTGCTGGATGATGTGTTTTTGAATACCGTGGATTGCTCAAGGGTGTATTAGTGTCAGTATCAATTATGTGCTTGATCACACATTCTCCTGAACAATGTCATTATTGGAATGTTAAACGTCTTCCTTGTGTTTCAAGCTGTCTAAATTTAAGCTCTGACGTTTCAGTTACACATATAATCAAGTGTTGCACGTGGGCCTTTTTCCTTTCTCTGTTTCTGTCTTTGTTCAACCACGCTAGAACGAGTGAAAAAAGGAAATCTGCAGAGGCGTAGAAATAGAATATCTATGAATGGTGTACATGTGAATTGCTTGGGAATGTATCAGTGTCAGCACATTCAGACCACTCTTAAACAGTAATGCAAACCATTCTCGTAACATACATCATTGACTTAACTCATTCTACCCCGCCAACACCGAAATCCCCAAATTTTGCCGTTGTTCTCCGTTGCAGTGCAGGACACAGATCGACCATGATAGTTCAAGAGTGATGCCAGAATAGCTTGGCGCCCATAGGCGCCAAGCTATTCTGGCATCACCCTTGAACTATCATGGTCGATCCTTATCTTGCTGTGGTGTGTCTGGGGTAGAATGAGTTAAGCTGCTTTGCGTATACTGGTTCTTTTCTTTAGATCCAAACTAATATAAAATGAATTCAACTGCTGTTTCTGACTTCATTCCGCCAAGCTTTTTTTTTTTTTTTTTTTTTTTTTTTTTGAGAGCAAGTTACATCTTTCTGCAGTGGACTCAAAATGTGAACTATTTTGTGACCGGAAGTGTTCAGTGAACAGTTTATATCTTTCTTTATCTGCAAGTTAATATAACAGTGTGTTCAGCTGCTGCTTCTGATTTTATTCTGCCGAGCTGTTCGAACGTTCTTTGACTGCAAGTTACGTCTGTCTGCAGTGGACTCGGGATGTGAACTGTTGTGTGACCCAAAGTGTTCAGTGACAAGTTTTTTTCCTGAAAGACAGTTTTGTGACCCAAAGTGTTCAGTGACAAGTTTGTTTCCTGAAAGACAGTTTTGTGACCCAAAGTGTTCAGTGACAAGTTTGTTTCCTGAAAGACAGTTTTACGGTATTTGTTTCGTGAATCTGGACCTTGTTTCTACACTGGTATCAGTTGGATTCCCGTTTACAAGAACCTGTCTCTACAGTCTGAACTCACTGAGAAAGACTGCATTTACGGTGAGTGCTTGGTTTTGTGCAGACTCCGCACGCACAAAGCTAGGACACTCAGACTACAGCACAGTTTCATCCCCAAATCCATCACTCTAAGCAATCTGTAGGTACATCCACACATACCCAAACCTAACTCCTCCCCCTATCCTCCTTTACCTGTGCAATCAGTAGGAATAGAGCTTGTTGATTTTAGAGAAGTGATTATATTGTGTTTATTTGGTGGTGAACATGGACATATTGGGATTGTTGTTACTGAGTGTTCACCCACTAATTATTTTACTAAGGTAGATTTTAATTACGAGGCTTGTGTAATACTGTGTAATAATGTATTGAGACGTTTGTATAATAAGTAGTGAGGGTTAGGATTAGGTTGAAACACGCGTATTATGTATGCATGTGTAGAGGTGGGTGTGAATGTATAAGTGCCGCTCAGTTCAGTCCATAAAAGATGTTTATGTGTGAGATGTGTAAGAGTTATGTGTAAAGAATTTGTAGTGTTTACTTATGTCCATTTGGAATTTGTAGCTGTGCAAGTGCAGGGAGAAAATGTTCATAATTATGTTATAATGTTTTCATGTCTTGTTTGTACTATTTGTTATAAATGTACCACAACCGAATTTCTCTTTTCGAGATAATAGAGTACTCTTATTCTTATTCTTAGTCAGTCTTTAGGTCTGAATGTTTTTACACCCAAGTGTGTGACTTAGTTACTGCTTGCTGCGGACCGTGACACCTGGCGCTCCACCATTTACAAGGCAGCCGTCTCCTTCGAGGACTCTCGCAGAGCTAACCTTAAGGACAAGCGGCTCAGGAGAAAAAAACAGAGTTGTCGTAACTCAGAACCCTGACCAGACCTTCCCCTGCAGCCACTGCGGTCGAACCTGCCTGTCCCGGATTGGCCTCCGCAGCCACGAAAATGCTTGCAGACGACGTGGGCAAGCCCTATAGAATCTTCGTTCGCGAAGTCAAGCCAAGAGAGAGAATTGTGGTGTACTAAATAGGGTGTGATTATTGTGACTTAGTTACTTTATACTTGTGGTGTACTAAATAGGGTGTGATTATTCAAAAGTATTTGTGACTTAGTACAAGTACATCAGTGCTTGCTGCCATCAACACTCATAAGAAATCACTGTACTTTAATGAGAGAGAGAGAGAGAGAGAGAGAGAGAGAGAGAGAGAGAGAGAGAGAGAGAGAGAGAGAGAGAGAGAGAGAGAGAGAGAGAGAGAGAGGGGGGAGAGAGAGAGAGAGAGAGAGTGAGAGAGAGAGGGGGAGGGGGGGGGGCTTCGTGGCGTAATTAAAATCTCAGGAGAGAGATAAACTTGCCGACGGTTTAATTAAGATCGCGCAGCGGAATGAAAGTTGCGTGGAGAGCGCGGGGCGGATGTGAATGTAATTAGGGCGCACACAGCGGAGAACACGCGGACACGCGGACTGTAGAGAACACCCGGACACGCGGACTGTAGAGAACACCCGGACTGCGAAGAAACACCCGGACACGCGGACTGTAGAGAACACCCGGACACGCGGACTGTAGAGAACACCCGGACTGCGAAGAAACACCCGGACACGCGGACTGTGGAGAACACCCGGACACGCGGACTGTAGAGAACACCCGGACTGCGGAGAACACCCGGACACGCGGACTGTAGAGAACACCCGGACTGCGAAGAAACACCCGGACACGCGGACTGTGGAGAACACCCGGACACGCGGACAGTAGAGAACACCCGGACTGCGAAGAAACACCCGGACACGCGGACTGTAGAGAACACCCGGACTGCGAAGAAACACCCGGACACGCGGACTGTGGAGAACCCCCGGACACGCGGACTGTAGAGAACACCCGGACACGCGGACTGTAGAGAACACCCGGACACGCGGACTGTAGAGAACACCCGGACACGCGGACTGTAGAGAACACCCGGACACGCGGACTGTGGAGAACGGGGCGTCCAAACATCACGCAGTGGCGCTGTCTGTTTGGAAAACACTGAAAGCTCCTGCCACTTTAACTCACTCGCGGCCAGCCGCATCCGGATGTGTGGCATAAGCCAGGACCTTTGTGTCGGCATAAGCCAGGACCTTTGTGTCGGCATAAGCCAGGACCTTTGTTGTGGCATAAGCCAGGACCTTTGTGTCGGCATAAGCCAGGACCTTTGTTGTGGCATAAGCCAGGACCTTTGTGTCGGCATAATCCAGGACCTTTGTGTCGGCATAAGCAAGGACCTTTGTTGTGGCATAAGCCAGGACCTTTGTGTCGGCATAAGCCAGGACCTTTGTTGTGGCATAAGCCAGGATTTTTGTGTCGGCATAAGCCAGGACCTTTGTGTCGGCATAAGCCAGGACCTTTGTTGTGGCATAAGCCAGGACCTTTGTGTCGGCATAAGCCAGGACCTTTGTGTCGGCATAAGCCAGGATATTTGTGTCGGCATAAGCCAGGACCTTTGTGTCGGCATAAGCCAGGACCTTTGTTGTGGCATAAGCCAGGACCTTTGTGTCGGCTTAAGCCAGGACCTTTGTGTCGGCATAAACCAGGACCTTTGTGTCGGCATAAGCCAGGACATTTGTGTCGGCATAAGCCAGGACCTTTGTGTCGGCATAAGCCAGGACCTTTGTGTCGGCATAAGCCAGGACCTTTGTTGTGGCATAAGCCAGGACCTTTGTGTCGGCATAAGCCAGGACCTTTGTTGTGGCATAAGCCAGGACCTTTGTGTCGGCATAAGCCAGGACCTTTGTTGTGGCATAAGCCAGGACCTTTGTGTCGGCATAAGCCAGGACCTTTGTGTCGGCATAAGCCAGGACCTTTGTTGTGGCATAAGCCAGGACCTTTGTGTCGGCATAAGCCAGGACCTTTGTGTCGGCATAAGCCAGGATATTTGTGTCGGCATAAGCCAGGACCTTTGTGTCGGCATAAGCCAGGACCTTTGTTGTGGCATAAGCCAGGACCTTTGTGTCGGCATAAGCAAGGACCTTTGTTGTGGCATAAGCCAGGACCTTTGTGTCGGCATAAGCCAGGACCTTTGTGTCGGCATAAGCCAGGACCTTTGTGTCGGCATAAGCCAGGACCTTTGTGTCGGCATAAGCCAGGACCTTTGTTGTGGCATAAGCCAGGACCTTTGTGTCGGCATAAGCCAGGACCTTTGTGTCGGCATAAGCCAGGATATTTGTGTCGGCATAAGCCAGGACCTTTGTGTCGGCATAAGCCATGACCTTTGTTGTGGCATAAGCCAGGACCTTTGTGTCGGCTTAAGCCAGGACCTTTGTGTCGGCATAAACCATGACCTTTGTGTCGGCATAAGCCAGGACATTTGTGTCGGCATAATCCAGGACCTTTGTGTCGGCATAAGCCAGGACCTTTGTGTCGGCATAAGCCAGGACCTTTGTTGTGGCATAAGCCAGGACCTTTGTGTCGGCATAAGCCAGGACCTTTGTTGTGGCATAAGCCAGGACCTTTGTGTCGGCATAAGCCAGGACCTTTGTTGTGGCATAAGCCAGGACCTTTGTGTCGGCATAAGCCAGGACCTTTGTGTCGGCATAAGCCAGGACCTTTGTTGTGGCATAAGCCAGGACCTTTGTGTCCGCATAAGCCAGGACCTTTGTGTCGGCATAAGCCAGGATATTTGTGTCGGCATAAGCCAGGACCTTTGTGTCGGCATAAGCCAGGACCTTTGTTGTGACATAAGCCAGGACCTTTGTGTCGGCTTAAGCCAGGACCTTTGTGTCGGCATAAACCAGGACATTTGTGTCGGCATAAGCCAGGACCTTTGTGTCGGCATAAGCCAGGACCTTTGTGTCGGCATAAGCCAGGACCTTTGTGTCGGCATAAGCCAGGACCTTTGTTGTGGCATAAGCCAGGACCTTTGTGTCGGCATAAGCCAGGACCTTTGTTGTGGCATAAGCCAGGACCTTTGTGTCGGCATAAGCCAGGACCTTTGTTGTGGCATAAGCCAGGACCTTTGTGTCGGCATAAGCCAGGACCTTTGTGTCGGCATAAGCCAGGACCTTTGTTGTGGCATAAGCCAGGACCTTTGTGTCGGCATAAGCCAGGACCTTTGTTGTGGCATAAGCCAGGACCTTTGTGTCGGCATAAGCCAGGACCTTTGTTGTGGCATAAGCCAGGATCTTTGTGTCGGCATAAGCAAGGACCTTTGTGTCGGCATAAGCCAGGACCTTTGTGTCGGCATAAGCCAGGACCTTTGTGTCGGCATAAGCCAGGACCTTTGTTGTGGCATAAGCCAGGACCTTTGTGTCGGCATAAGCCAGGATATTTGTGTCGGCATAAGCCAGGACTTTTGTGTCGGCATAAGCCAGGACCTTTGTTGTGGCATAAGCCAGGACCTTTGTGTCGGCTTAAGCCAGGACCTTTGTGTCGGCATAAACCAGGACCTTTGTGTCGGCATAAGCCAGGATATTTGTGTCGGCATAAGCCAGGACCTTTGTGTCGGCATAAGCCAGGACCTTTGTGTCGGCATAAGCCAGGACCTTTGTGTCGGCATAAGCCAGGACCTTTGTTGTGGCATAAGCCAGGACCTTTGTGTCGGCATAAGCCAGGACCTTTGTTGTGGCATAAGCCAAGACCTTTGTGTCGGCATAAGCCAGGACCTTTGTGTCGGCATAAGCCAGGACCTTTGTTGTGGCATAAGCCAGGACCTTTGTGTCGGCATAAGCCAGGACCTTTGTTGTGGTATAAGCCAGGACCTTTGTGTCGGCATAAGCCAGAACCTTTGTTGTGGCATAAGCCAGGACCTTTGTGTCGGCATAAGCCAGGACCTTTGTGTCGGCATAAGCCAGGACATTTGTGTCGGCATAAGCCAGGACCTTTGTTGTGGCATAAGCCAGGACCTTTGTTTCGGCATAAGCCAGGACCTTTGTGTCGGCATAAGCCAGGACCTTTGTGTCGGCATAAGCCAGGACCTTTGTGTCGGCATAAGCCAGGACCTTTGTGTCGGCATAAGCCGCGCATCCGGATGTGGCTGGCCGCGAGTGAGAATGTAAAACGATCTAACAGAAGTTTTCCATGTTGTTGTAATTGGATATTCAATGACGAGAAATTGTCTGTTTTATAAAAATAATTCATCCGCTTTTGAGTCTCTACATATGTTTTTTAATCATTTTGTTGTTTTTGTTGTAGTTTCTTGATATTTTGCACAATTCGAGGAGGGCATTAAATTCCTCATTAGCCAGCTTCGTACTTCTCCAAACTTTAAAGTACAAATTAATTTATTTTGTGAAACAACGTGAAAAGTCAAACAAATTGCAGTGATATAAAAGATTAGAAACGTCATGCAACATACAGTGACGCCAAAAGATCTCTCTCTCTCTCTCTCTCTCTCTCTCTCTCTCTCTCTCTCTCTCTCTCTCTCTCTGTGTGTGTGTGTGTCTGTGCGCGTGTGTGTGTGCAAGGACATGATTGAAAACAGGTCTATGTACCTAATCATTTATGCTTGAGAAATAAAGTTAATAAAGTTTCATTTCATTTCATCTCTCTCTCTCTCTCTCTCTCTCTCTCTCTCTCTCTCTCTCTCTCTCTCTCTCTCTCTCTCTCTCTCTCTCTCTCTCTCTCTCTCGCTCCCTCTCCACCTACTTGAAACACGCAATCCAGACCTTCCTTGCCACATTCCTTCTGCATCTGAAGATAAGTAGCAAATAATGTCTCTGTTTGTTTGTCTATTTTGACAAAGGGTACTTACCCGAAATATTAATAAATTGTGTTGTACCGTTTTTTCTAAGCGTGTTTCTTTCTCCGTTGGGTACTTCTTTACTTGAAACACGATTGATTGTTTGACGTCATTGAGTTTGCCAGTTTTGACGTCATCCTGACCAGAATTAGATAAGTTACACAGTTCCTGTGTCAGTTTGGAGAATGCTAATTTATCGCTGGTGTTACGAAGAATTTGGATACAAACTTTGTACTTGTTCAAAAAAGACGTGTGATCTGCGCTAGCTTAGCAGAGGTAAGTGAATCTCTGTTTGTTCAAGCTTTTTAAGTGTAGAAGAAAGGGAATGAAAAAAAATGGCTGCGCTGACGAACTGTAAAGACGAGTAGTTTCTATCGTTCACAATACAGGTCTGTCCTGAGTAACTAGGAGGAAACACTGAGCAGTTTCTATCATTCACAATACAGGTCTGTGCTGACGACCTGGGAGACAAGCAGTTTCTATCACTCACAATACAGGTGCGGTTCCAGCTCGTATACCTACGTATCTCTTGGCTTGACTTCGCGAACGAAGATTTTATAGGAGTTGCCCACGACGTCTGCAGGCTTGTTCGTGGCTGCGGAGGCCAATCCGAGACAGGCAGGTTCGACCGCAGTGGCTGCAGGGGAAGGTATGGCCAGGGTTCTGAGCTGCGGCATCTCTGTTTTTTCTCCTGAGCCGCTTGTCCTTAAGGCTAGCTCTGTGAGAGTCCTCAAAGGAGACAGCTGCCTTGTAAATGGTGGAGCGCCAGGTGTCACGGTCCGCAGCAAGCGAAGACCACTGGTGGTGGTCGATTTGGCAGGCACTAAGTGACTTCATGAGACAGTCTTTGTATCTCTTCTTTGGTGCCCCTCTGTCACGGTGTCCAGTAGCAAGCTCGCCGAACAGGGCGATCTTTGGTAGGCGATGATCCTCCATCCTGGAGACATGCCCCGCCCAGCGGAGCTGTGTCCGCAGCAGCAAAGCCTCGATGCTCACAGTTTCAGCCTGTTCAAGGACCTCGACGTTGGTGACATAGTCACTCCAGTGAATGCCCAGGATGGTACGCAGGCAGCGCTGGTGGAAGCGTTCGAGGAGTCGTAGTTGGCTGCGGTAGAGGGCCCAGGACTCGGAACCATACAGCAGGGTGGTGAGGACCACAGCTCTGTACACGCTGATCTTGGTGCCTGTTTTCAGCTGTTGATTGTGCCACACCCGCTTGAAAAGTCGCCCGAAAGCGCTGTTCGCTTTTGCCAGCCTGCTGTCAAGCTCCTTGTCCAGCTTGGCGTCCGACGTGATAATGCAGCCAAGGTAAGTAAACTGGTGCACTGACTTTAGTTCAGACTCGCCAATGGTGATGTGAGGAGGGCGATACACTGTCTTGGGTGCCGGCTGATGGAGGACCTCTGTCTTTTTCAGACTGACCTCGAGTCCAAAGAGCTGGGCAGCATCTGCGAATCAAGACGTGATGCGCTGCAGCGCTCTCTCTGTGTGTGCAACGAGGGCAGCATCATCAGCAAAAAGCAGCTCACAAATCAGTTGGTCTAGGGTATCTAGCTCGTAGCAAATCAGACGTTCCAGCTCGTAGGATTTGCGTTCCAGTTCGTACATAATGAGCAACACTGTGACAATACGGCTTGTGTAGCCTTCAGTTCATAGAGAGAGAGAGAGAGAGGAGAGAGAAAAAAAAAGTATGGCCAGGTTTGAACGCCTGCTGCCTGGCGTCAGGGTAGATTAAAGCGAGCTAGGACTCTTCCAATGTGAAAAAAATCTGTCATTTGCTGTTTTGGGTTTTACCGGATTTTCTGCAAGTTCCGAGTGTCCTCTACGCGAAAACATACTCCCTTTTCCTCAGAGCTTTTATGGAACACCCATAAATGTTAAATAAACAAAGTACCCGGAGTTTGTTTACATTTTCCCCCTGAAAATATGTGTGCATTTTGTCTTCTTTCGAACCTGGTCAAAGCGCACATTCTTCTTACCGCATTGAAACAAGTTATGTCGCTTCAAAGCCACTTCTCTCCCTTGCAGTAATGTGTCCTTCACCCCTAGCCCAAACGAACAATCAACGGCCAAAAAACTGCCCGAGGAAAACCTAGGAATTTGTCCATAACTTCCAAATTTGATCTTATGACGATTTCGATCAGGAGCACCACATAAATGTGCATCTCTGATTGGTTCAAATTTATTTCCGAGTCTGTCCGGCTTACTTCGTGTCGGATACAGCTCGCACCTTGCAAGTATGTTTTTGGGCGGATTACAAGTTAAAACGCATTGTTTAGATAAATCTGCAGAGGAATTTAGTCAGCACGACAGACAGAGTGAGACTGAAGAACGTATATAATCGTAATATACAGGAAAACTTAACTGCCCGTGTCCAGAATAGGCACAAACATCATCTGCAGCTGCGAGTCTTTCGAAAGGACCTGCGGATTTTTGCAGGTAGGTGCTCTAACGATTTGGCAAAGCATAATGTGCAAAAATCAAAGATACAAAGGGCGAGATCGAAGATTTTTATGATTTGTTTGTGAACTGCTTGACCTTGGAGCAGAAGAGTGCATTCATAAAAATCCGAAATTCTGTATTCAGCGCTCAATAGAACACTGTAGATCAAAACGATTTAGATTCAAGAATCTCACGCCTTTCGTCTATAACATCTAAATATTTTGGTGTGATCAGAAACTGTCTGTACATTTATTGTGAGACGCTCTGATCACTACTGACGAAACATATGTATACGTGAAAGGAATTTGCCAGTTCAAGGAAACACAGATGTGCTTGATAACGATAATAAACATTGTGCACAGGTCCGTTCGTATCGAGAAAGTGTTAGGATTTCGGCAGTACCACGTCCCGCATAAATGTCATCCAGAACTCGTGTTTGCACGAATGATAGTCCAACATCATGATCAAGTTATGCACAAGCAAACACTTCATTATATGATTTTCCATTGAAAAAGATCAATGTACATCCTACACGTATTTGTTTCCCTTGGTCAAAGAGGCTACAAAGTGCACTGTGAAAGTTCTGAACTCGGGCAAGATGCAGCTGTCATTGTGGTGGTGTAGGTGTGTTTCCCTTGTCCAAAGAGGCTACAAAGTGCACTGTGAAAGTTCTGAACTCGGGCAAGATGCAGCTGTCATTGTGATGGTGTAGGTGTGATTCTGAACTCAGGCAAGATGCAGCTGTCATTGTGATGGTGTAGGTGTGTTTCCCTTGTCCAAAGAGGCTACAAAGTGCACTGTGAAAGTTCTGAACTCGGGCAAGATGCAGCTGTCATTGTGATGGTGTAGATGTGATTCTGCAGTAAACCAGTACGGTCCAAATTATAAAATGCTGCCTCGTTAGTATGGTTTGTGTTTTACATCTTCCACAGCAATCACCACGAGCATGCAAAATGAGGTGTGATGTGAACAAGCTGCCTTTTTTAAGCTGTATGCGCGTTTCATAAACTAACCGATTTATATATTGTCAGACATACAAGATATTTAAATACTTTAGTAAATCATTATGTTTTCATTACGAATTCAGTCTCTCCTATTTCAAGCAATGTAACAACTGACTATGGCCTGTGCATGCAATGAACACAGTGCAGGGGCATGTAACAAACCAGATTGCAGCTTCTGATACTTTAGGAACAGCACTACTCCTCAAAGCTGACAGATCTCTAAACCATTTTTCCGTCTTCAGTGGAGTATATTTAGCATTAACAGTTTGTGTAAATTGCACGAATGTACAAGCATAATGTGTATATGCTGAAACACAAGAAAGCCATAAATGTAAACTCAGGCTCGTGTGAGACAAGTGTTCATGTATATTTAATCGTGGCTTACCCTTCCCACTTTTAGGAATGCTAAACAATGATAGAAATGGAGAAGTGTTTTCCTGTGGTGCGAAGCCCAGCGTCATCTGCTGCCACAGTACACACACACTTATACTCTTACAACGACAAAACAGCCCGGACAGATTGGTTTTCACCAGTGAGTCACACTTTGACAAGTGCAACTACATCTAAGTTAGGAACCTATGGTTGTCAGCATGGACCCTGACAAATATTGCCAATTTCTGTACCAACGTTATGCTTACATCTACCATACATTCTGTCTGAATACCAGTTGTCTGCGTGAAGCGTATACATTGGAAAATAAACAGGTACTGGGGTGCTTCAAGAGTGCATCATTGTATCTACACGGGGTAACGTTGATTCACAATGCCTAATCCACCTGGGTTTGCTTGGTGATCCTAATAATTCAGAGTGTTGTTAAAATGGTTTAATGTCACCAAGCAGTTGTGACATTAGTGCTTATTAACAAACTGGACGCAATAAGTGTGGAGGCTGAGTACAACACGTAATACACACTAAGCATGCAAAACTAAAGCATCGGGGTGTAGGTCATAATACACACAGGGTTTCTGGAAAGTTTGCATGTCTGTACTGCATAAAGGTTTTATCTTGTGAAAAACATAATAAGCCAACGATTTCAGGTGACATGTTAGAGCTGTGTATGATGGGAAAAAAACGGCACATTGCTGGAACTTGTTTTTGCGGTTTTGTCAAAATTGTAATATTTGGGGGCGGTACATACTGAGGAAACAAATGATTATCAAAAAATAAACTTGTCACATGATAGTGAAATCTTACACGCAAGTTCACAAATGGGTTTATTATGAAATCTCAGTGCCGATTGTTTAATTTCAGCTTAGTTTGGGAGCTATGAATAGCTTCCTTGGCTAATACGATTTTTTTTAAATGACCCAAAACAAAACTATATATATATATATATATATATATATATATATATATATATATATATATATATATATATATATATATATATATATATATATATATATATATATATATATATATATATATATATATATATTAAAATCGAAGCAAGTGCGAGCGTGGCGTCACTCAGTCTGCGGTCTATACATGTCTTATTTACACGGCTTACAAAGACCTTGATCAGGTCTGTGGTCTGGTCCCATAGTCACAGACCAGCCCAGAGATTGAGTTGACTAGAAAGCGCGCTAACCCTTGCGCCGCAAACCGCGCCCCCTTGTGAAAGAGTACCGAGTACCGCAGCCTGTTCCTTGTTAAAAGAAAGAGTCCAATAACGTGTGCGCTGCAACCGGTGCCCCATGTTAGCAAGAGTCCAGTAATTCGTGCGCCGCAACTCATGCCCTTTTGTTACAAAGAGTCCGGTAATTCGTGCGCCGCAACTCGTGCCTCCTTGTTAGAAATGAGTCTAGTAATTCGTGCGCCGCAACCCGTGCCCCAAGCGGAAGGACGAACCCGGTGCGAAAAGGCCATCTGGCCGACGTAGGCCCGATGGCCTTTCGCGCATTGGGAAAGTGGGGGACACGCGAACAACGGGCGGAAGAGAAAGTCGTGTTGACAAAAGAGAAAAAGGTGGTCGCGCACAATCACAGTCGCCAGTAGGACAGTCGGTCGCACCGGTCACTGTAGAAATATCGTATCTGTTGACACGTAACACCCCTCCCGCCCCCCCCCCCCCCCTCCCATCTCCTGCCCGCAGGACGCAGGATTTGTTTGTGAACTCTGTGTTCAGTCAGCGGCCATACTGATCAGTGGCACAGCCGTCGGATCAACGTGAATACCGGTTGGTTTCGGCAAGAGGCACAGATCCTCATCAGCCCCCGCAGTGGCGATACTGTACTGGTGCAGTCGCGGGGGCTCATGAGGATCTGTGTGTCGCAGTGGGATCGCGTTCACGTGTTCGCGGCCGTCATGAAATGAAATGAAACTTTATTGAAATGAAACTTTATTTCTGAACGAAAGAAGAAGTTAGCACATGTGCCATTTTTCACGCTTGCCGTTGCTAATCTACAAAGGTAGACATCTCTGCTAAAGCTACTAACATACAAGTGCACATAGTAATTATAACAAGTCATTCCCCCAAAAATATAAGGCAAATGGAGGGCACCGATTATGATTGCTAACAATGTGAACGGAAAAAAATATATTCTTTAAAATTCCTTCCCTTTCAATGAAAGCAAACACGCGCTCGCGCCGCACGCACACACACACACACACACACACACACACACACACACACACACACACACACACACACACACACACACACACACACACGCACGCACGCACGCGCGCGCGCGCACGCACACACATACACGCACACGTGCGCGCGGAGGTTAATCAGGTACATCAGTGTGCGTTATGTGCGTTGGCAGTTTATTCCAAAACGAGGCGCCCGAGAAAGAGAGGGGGGTTAAACAAATCTATCCTCGGGCGTGGTGTGATGAAGTTACGCCTTGAATAGCCTGAAGCTGCCTTGGTGAAGAGCTTACACAAGTATTCTGGGTGGATTTCATTCCAGATTTTCATGACTACCCCTTTGTTAAAGAGATGGAGCCTGTCAAGAGGAAGCATTTTTAGTTTTTCAAATGTTTGGTCGGTAGAAAGGGCTGGATCAGGCAGGATCTGCTTCACTGCCCTGCGATGCAAGGAGTTATTAAGCAAGTGTATATCACAGCCGCCGTCCCGGCCCATGTCGGGGAGGCATAATTGATGTGGGATTTGACATGGGTATTGTAGAACAGTTTGCGAGCGTGGACATCAATAAGATAAGCATAAAAACATTAATTTTCTGAACACAGTTTTACAGACAACATTGATATGAGATTGCCATTTCATCTGGCTATCAACAATAACTCCAAGGCGATGTTACTTGTGTAATGGTGTGGACAGGCTACAATGGTGTTTCGTGGGAATATAACATTCGGCGTGTACTGCTTAAATATATGGCCCAGGCAGGCAAGCGGTGTGCACACGCCCTTCGACTTTTCAGTGCGCAACACTTGATGATGTGAAAAGTCTTCATAAGGCAGATTGCCTCCTCCCCCCCCCCCCACCCCCCCCCCCCCACCCCCACACACACACACACCCTCCTCCCCCAGGAAGAGCAACACAGGTCCTCCGATGGCGCCCTCCGTCTGAGAGGCAGAAGCGGCCAGCAGGCTCATTATGAAAAGAACGAAACCTTAGCAACCAGACTAGGCGGAGATTTTCAAGCGGCGCCCCTGCAGATGCGCGGGCAGATGAGGATCTGCGCCTCTGGCAGTGCAGTTCCAGTCAAATGCATGCTAGTGGAGAGCTGCGGAGTGGAAACTAAATGAAGCGTGAAGGCTCCAATTAATATCGGTGAAGAAGGTGCTGTGGTTTACGTCACCACGCGCGGCTTGTGACGGCAGGAAAACAGAGAGACAGACTGACAGACAGGGTGTGGCCACGCGTTAACGCAATCAGCCCCGATGCACTACTAGAGCAGGAGGCGGATCGACCATGATAATTCAAGGGTAGTGCCAGATTAGCTTGGCCAGCTACCTCCCTCCCTCCACCTTCAACTCGACAGCACCCCCGTCTCCCTCTCTGACTCGGCCAAAAACCTCAGCGTTATCTTCGATTCCTCTCTTTCCATGACCAGCTTCGTCTCCGCCACGGCCCAGGCATGCTACTTCCACCTCCGCCGCATCAGTCAGATCAGAAAATACCTCACTACCGAAGCTGCCACCAAACTTGCTGTCTCTCTCATCCTATCTCGCATCGACTACTGCAACTCTCCTTTCCGGCCTCCCTCACTCCACCACTTTCACTCTCAGCGCGTCCAAAACAATGCTGCCCGCCTCGTACTCAGAAAGAAAAAATCCGACCACATCACTCCCCTGCTCAAACTCCTTCACTGGCTTCCCATCCCCCAACGCATCCAATACAAGATTCTGTCTCTCTGCTACAAATCCCGGAACAACTGCGCTCCCGCCTATCTCTCAAACTTACTTCACCCCTACACTCCTCCCCGCTCCCTCCGCTCTGCCTCCGACCCTCTCCGCCTCCACATCCCCCGCACCAAACTCAGCACTTTTGGCCCCCGCTCCTTCTCAGTATACGGTCCATCCACCTGGAACACTCTCCCACTCTCTCTCTCCGTCAGAAACACTCTCTCTCCTCCTTCCAGTCCGCCCTCAAAACTCACCTCATTCAACAGTTCTAGCACTATACCAACACACTCCCCACCTCAAGCTGACTGTCGTAATGTATTTCACTATTTGTGGTACGTGAGTCGTTGTCTAAAGCGTGCGCATGCGTGCGCGAGTTGTGAGTGCGCGCTTAGAGTTATAATTATTATAAGATAAGCGCATTATAAATACCGTAATTATTATTATTATAAATTATTGAATTATCACGGTCGAGCCATCAGATGCAACTGATAAATCAGGGCTCGGGAAGTTGACGTCATCATGCCAGTCGTGGCGGCCATCTTGTGAGGATACGGGACTAAGCGCTTACAGGGAAATCGCTGTTTACGTGATGTCGGGAAAGTCCTGATGTACTATAAGCAATAACAGCAAGTCTTGCCATCACTGTAGGAAACCGCTCACCAGAATCTGTTTTTGTTTGTTTCCAAAGAGGGAGAAAAATGAAGAAAAACGTGTTGAAACACTATTTCGCTACTATCTCATGACTATGGTATCGTCATAAGATGGCGGCTGACGCGCCGACGCTGTAGGCAACGCGGGGAACTTCCCGAGCCCTATAGTGGTTAAGTGACACGTCCAACGGTGTGGAAATACCGCCTGGGGGCTCAACAGGTTAACGTGCTGACAGAACGAGGAAAGAGACGCTGACCAGCAGGGAAAATGAAATTGTACACGCAGCAAAAGCCAGCAGAGAAGATACAATCACGAACGATACGATCACGAACGATACGATCACGAACACTGACAAGAAATGCGACGTCGATCGAGTCACAGGACTGACACAGTGAGTGAAGTGTTTCCGATGAGTCGAATGATGTCGCATTTCTTTTGCTGGTCAGTGTGAACAGGAGAAGAGAAGGGGACGTTTGGTTAGTGATTGGCGTGAAACCCCGGGCATGCAGGCTACGAAGGTCGGGGGGCGGGTGGGGTGGGGGGGGATGGGGTGGGGGGGGGGGGGGGGGAAGGGATGCGCCAAGCTAGTCAGGCACTGCGGGCTTCAGCTAACATGGTCGTCTCGCCACGCCACGCTAGACGTCGAGCTAAACAGGCACAACCATGGCTTTCACCCAGCTTGGCCATTCTACACCAGTGATCCAGGCACTACAGCCGGCTTTCACTGATTGTGGTGGATGCGCGTGTGGCGAGGTGCGGCTGCTGTGTGAGTGTAGACTGCGATGTGGAAGGCTGGGCCCGGCCCCCAGAACCAGGGAAAGACCTGTCCGCTATCTGATGCACCAAGCACAACTCTCGCGGTCATCAAGTCACATTGACCTCAACGACCTTCCAACGACTTAATTAGAAAACGTTAGATAGAGAGGGAGGGGTGTAAGAAGAAGTGTGTGTGTGTGTGGGGGGGGGGGGGGGACTCATACGCAGGTGTTTTCCGTCTAGGCTTTTACCCCGCACTCATTTTCTTTCTTTCTTTTTTTTTTTTTTTTTTTTGGTTTGTTGGTCAGATCAGTTTGAGACAGTGTCATCTTTTCGTTGGTTCTTACGTCACTTCTATTTATAGAAGGGACCTTTTAGGACGGGTCGCGGTGGGACGAATTTAATAGCATGTCCATGATGTCAAAGGCGGGCAGGCCTAACCTCTAACAATTGAAGTAACAAGATAAAAATTACGTCATGTCTAGTTAAGCTAACCTCGCTGCTGAACGTACATTTCGCGCAAAGCGCTGTTGTATATGCGTAAGTATGTATGTGCGTATGCATGTATGTGCGTATCTATGTTTGTATGTATGATGTATGTGTGTGTGTGTGTGTGTGTGTGTGTGTGTGTGTGTGTGTGTGTGTGTGTGTGTGTGTGTGTGTGTGTGTGTGTATGTAAACAAGAGAATCTCCGATATTTCTGTACACACTGGCACAAACTTGAAACTTGGCTAAATACTTTCTTAAGTGGGTGGCTAAGAGAGCCTCCGAGCATATTGTAATTGAATGTCTCGGCATTGAAGACATGAACAACAGTTTATAGGAAGTCCGTTGACCTAGATTAGAGTCCGTATTTTTTGTCATATTTACTTGAACTTTTGCATATAGCTAGTTTGGAGAAAGATTGGATGAGTTCGTTAGCCAGCTTTGTACCCTTTCAACTTCTTTCAGTAAAAATTAATTATTTTTAGAAAATAATTAAAACACTAAAAAGCCTTTACTTCTAGAGAAAGTCAGAGAGTGGGGGTGACGTAAAAGAGGCAACTCCGTCACCACGCAGACATAATACTCTAAATATGACGTCATTGTCTCTCGCGCGCGCGGCTCTCTCTCTCTCTCTCTCTCTCTCTCTCTCTCTCTGACACACACACACATGACATGCGCGCATCTCCAGGAGGAATAGATCCTCATGCGCCCTCCAGGCGCATGAGGATCTATGCCTCTTGGAGATGTTTGGAGCGCGCGCACACGCAAGCACTAACACGCACACACACATCGACGCGCTTTCAGAAGAGCATGCAGGTGACCCGTGTACTTAGTATATCATGTAGCTATCTAAAGTCAACCTGCTTGCACACAAATTATAGCAAGACTGAAATTGTACCGTGAACTTCTAGTTTTGTCACCATTTTCTCAGGTCTATGAAGCGAAAGTGAAACTCATATCACGTAAAATATAAAATTACGTAAAAACTAAAACTTACGTCATGACAAATGACGTTTGACAAATCAATGACGTGTATGTCCTGCGCCCCTTATAGAACTTACTGACGCATTGGCAGATCTGCGAGATTTTTCAATAGGAGAAAATTCAACATCAGATTCAGGTCAAAGACAAAAGGTAGAGACCATTGACAGCGGGGAAAGACCTTACCCAATGCGTAAAAGGCTATGATGGGGCCGACGTCGGTCCGAGGGCCTTTTGCGTATTGGGATACGTGATGTAGCAGTGGTTGATAATACGCAGTGAGTTACATGATGTGGCAGTGGTTGATAATACGCAGTGAGTTACATGATGTAGCAGTGGTTGATAATACGCAGTGAGTTACGTGATGTAGCAGTGGTTGATAATACGCAGTGAGTTACGTGATGTAGCTGTGGTTGATATTATGCAGTGAGTTACGTGATGTAGCAGTGGTTGATAATACGCAGTGGGTTACGTGATGTAGCAGTGATTGATATTACGCAGTGAGTTTCGTGATGTAGCAGCGGTTGATAATACGCAGTGGGTTACGTGATGTAGAGTGTTTGATAATACGCAGTGAGTTACGTTATGTAGCAGTGGTTGATATTACGCAGTGAGTTACGTGATGTAGCAGTGTTTTATAATACGCAGTGAGTTACGTTTTCTAGCAGTGTTTGATAATACGCAGTGAGTTACGTTATGTAGCAGTGGTTGATAATACGCAGTGAGTTACGTGATGTAGCAGTGGTTGATATTATGCAGTGAGATACGTGATGTAGCAGTGGTTGATATGACGCAGTGAGTTACGTGATGTAGCAGTGGTCGATATTACGTAGTGGGTTAGGTGATGTAGCAGTGTTTGATAATACGCAGTGAGTTACGTTATGTAGCAGTGGTTGATATTACGCAGTGAGTTACGTGATGTAGCAGTGTTTGATAATACGCAGTGAGTTACGTTATGTAGCAGTGGTTGATAATACGCAGTGAGTTACGTGATGTAGCAGTGGTTGATATTACGCAGTGAGTTACGTGATGAAGCAGTGTTTGATAATACGCAGTGAGTTACGTTATGTAGCAGTGGTTGATAATACGCAGTGAGTTACGTGATGTAGCAGTGGTTGATATTACGCAGTGAGTTACGTGATGTAGCAGTGGTTGATATTACGCAGTGAGGTACCGATTCATGCTATCTGATAACGTCAGTTTATCCCCCTCCCCTTCCACCCCCCGCCCCTCCCACCCCCGCCCCTCCGCTGTAACAAAAATCCGCTTCCACTTCTAAAAATTAATATGGCCACGCGGAGTAGGTAGCAATGGTGTCAACCAGTGTGGCAGCGTGGTTGTCTGCCTCCATTGGCTGTAATAGACTGGAGGGCGAAAACTGAGTGTGGCACCCTGGTTGTCTGCCTCCATTGGCTGTAGTATAAAATCAAGGGAAAGAACTGAGTGTGGCAGCCAGTGTGTACTCAGGCTTGACGCACATAACGACTGTGGCCAGCGTTCCCTATCAATATTGCAGCTTTATTTTCCGCACCACAAAAAGTGTGTCATCTCGAGACATCAAAGGTTACTCG
>BTPG01000007.1:1593250-1728250 GCA_036245525.1 Semisulcospira habei
CACCTTGCTTAGTGACTGGGCCAGGACTAAGTCTCTTTCTCTATAGCGGAGCACCTTGCTTAGTGACTGGGGCAGGACTAAATCTCTCTCTATAGCGGAGCACCTTGCTTAGTGACTGGGCCAGGACTAAGTCTCTTTCTCTATAGCGGAGCACCTTGCTTAGTGACTGGGGCAGGACTAAATCTCTCTCTATAGCGGAGCACCTTGCTTAGTGACTGGGGCGGGTCTAAATCTCTTTCTCTATAGCGGAGCACCTTGCTTAGTGACTGGGGCAGGACTAAATCTCTCTCTATAGCGGAGCACCTTGCTTAGTGACTGGGGCAGGACTAAATCTCTCTCTATAGCGGAGCACCTTGCTTAGTGACTGGGGCAGGACTAAATCTCTCTCTATAGCGGAACACCTTGCTTAGTGACTGGGGCAGGACTAAATCTCTTTCTCTATAGCGGAGCACCTTGCTTAGTGACTGGGGCAGGACTAAATCTCTTTCTCTATAGCTGAACACCTTGCTTAGTGACTGGGCCAGGACTAAATCTCTCTCTATAGCGGAGCACCTTGCTTAGTGACTGGGGCAGGACTAAATCTCTCTCTATAGCGGAGCACCTTGCTTAGTGACTGGGGCAGGACTAAATCTCTCTCTATAGCGGAGCACCTTGCTTAGTGACTGGGGCAGGACTAAATCTCTCTCTATAGCGGAACACCTTGCTTAGTGACTGGGGCAGGACTAAATCTCTCTCTATAGCGGAGCACCTTGCTTAGTGACTGGGGCGGGACTAAATCTCTTTCTCTATAGCGGAGCACCTTGCTTAGTGACTGGGGCAGGACTAAATCTCTCTCTATAGCGGAGCACCTTGCTTAGTGACTGGGGCAGGACTAAATCTATCTCTATAGCGGAGCACCTAGCTTAGTGACTGGGGCACGACTAAATATATATCTCTCTCTCTATAGCGAAGCACCTTGGTTAGTGACTGGGGCAGGACTAAATCTCTTTCTATATCGGAGCACCTTGTTTAGTGACTGGGGCACGACTAAATCTCTTTCTCTATAGCGGAGCACCTTGCTTAGTGACTGGGGCAGTACTAAATCTCTCTCTATAGCGGAGTACCTTGCTTAGTGACTGGGGCAGGACTAAATCTCACGGCTATCTCATGTAACTGGCCCCTGAATCGTGCGACTAAATACGGTAAGGTTCAGTATCACAGCCCACCACACAACAGATACACACATAGCACAGTTGCCTAGCAACACGGTTGCTTTCACTCCTTGGCTGTCGGTTGCGCTTTTTGTCGCCGCTATTCCTTGCATGATGTTGTTATTGCTTGCAGGATGTCAGGATGTTGTTATTTCTTGCAGGATGTCAGGATGTTGTTATTCCTTGCAGGATGTCAGGGTGTTGTTATTCCTTGCAGGATGTCAGGGTGTTGTTATTCCTTGCAGGATGTCAGGATGTTGTTATTCCTTGCAGGATGTCAGGATGTTGTTTTTCCTTGCAGGATGTCAGGGTGTTGTTATTCCTTGCAGGATGTCAGGATGTTGTTTTTCCTTGCAGGATGTCAGGGTGTTGTTATTCCTTGCAGGATGTCAGGATGTTGTTTTTCCTTGCAGGATGTTGTTTTTCCTTGCAGGAATCACCGCGACAAAAAGCGCTACCGACAGTCAAAGGGTGAACGTTCACCATCTTGGGATTGTAAGTCTCATCTGATCGATGTTTTGAGATTGCTGTGCCTCGGCGGAACACGGCGTACACATTGTTGGACACGCGCGGAATCCAAGGAAGAAATAGAAGACAGTTATCTGCCCGACGAAATGATGAGTACTGTCCCAAAATGCATTCGGTTTCGGACCTTTTGCAGACCAGATTTTAAATACTTGTTAGAATGGCGTTATAATGATTGACACCGCACAACAGATGCCTGTTTATGTGTGTGTAAATAATGGGATTAAGATGCATTTCATCACAGATAGCGCATCTTGAAACAATAAGTGTGTGACGTGATTTGGCCCAGATACAATTCTGTCTGCTAAAAAATACTTGTGCGCGAACACCTTTGTACTGCCCGGGCAGCAGACGCCAGCGACTCATCTGCAAGAGACATAGATCCTCATGAGCCCCGCAATTGCGGGGCCGGCTATGATAATATGATCTATCTCTTGCTGACTTCACGTAGCTCTGTGCCTCAGGCTGAGGAGATAAGCTGGTGTTTTGTCAATGGTGTGGAGGGATTAGCAGTGATTTGAGCCAATCTGGATTTAGTTAGTCAGTCCGGCCAGACCCCCACTGACTGACGTCATGAACGAAAGTAGCTGGAACGTATCGCCTGGATGATATTTTGTATTTATTTATTTACTTCTTTTTCTTCTTTTTTTTTTGGGGGGTGGGGGGGGGGGATGAGGGGTGGGGTGGCGTTGGTAAGAAGGGTGGTGGTGGGGGGGGGGGGGGGGAAGGGGGGAGGGAAGGAGAAAGAGAAAAGAGGATGGATGGTGAAAGAGTTCGCCAATGGGAGAGTCAGAAGATTGTTGCTTTTGTGTGAAACTGTGATACTGGAGAAGGTAGGTGATGGATCGACCATGATAATTCATTAGCTTGGCACCTGTCGGCGCCAAGCTAATCTGGCACTACTCTTGAATTATCATGATCGATTCATCTCCTGCAACAAGTGCATAGTCGTTAGATGCGCCTCCAAAATTTAGGAAATACGGAATTTGGGCTGAATGAGTTATTAATTTCTTTAAATGTAAGCGTGACCGGTCGCAAACAGCTTCTTGTCAATATCACACTGAAGCATGCCCCTGAGTTTGTGAAACACGCCGCTGAGTTTGTGAAACACGCCCCTGAGTTTGTGAAGCATGCTGCTGAGTTGTGAAACATGCCCCTGAGTTTGTGAAACACGCCCCTGAGTTTGTGAAACACGCCCCTGAGTTTGTGAAGCATACCCCTGAGTTTGTGAGGCATGCCTCTGAGTTTGTGAAACATGCCCCTGAGTTTGTGAAGTATGCCCCTGAGTTTGTGAAACGCCCCTGAGTTTGTGAAACACGCCCCTGAGTTTGTGAAACACGCCCCTGAGTTTGGGAAACACGCCCCTGAGTTTGGGAAACACGCCCCTGAGTTTGGGAAACACGCCCCCTGAGTTTGAAGTTGCTTTCTGCTAGCTGCATGCCCGTACGAACACAGATACAGGAAACAAACCGTGCCTAAACTACGAACACACACAGCAGAACCCGCCTTGAGGGACCACCCGTAGGAGAAATCGGCACCGTGTGGCCACCTACCTGGTGGTCTTTACTGACAGGTGACACTGTCTGCCCTTCATGACTTGTCTTGAGAGAGCACCTGTCTTGTAAGGCCACTTGTCCTGGGGGCGGTATGGGCAGTCCACCCCTTGGCTGTCGGTAGCGCGTTTTGTCGACATAATTCCGACAGGACAAAACCCGCTACCGACACCCAGAGGGTTAATCGCCTTCTACAGTTGTACGTTTACTTAACTCATTCTACCCCGAGACCCAAATCCCCAAATGTTGCCGTTGTCCTCTGAAGACTGCAGTGCAGTGCAGAACACAGATCGACCATGATAGTTCACCCTTCAACTATCATGGTTGGTCTTTATCTTGCTGTGGTGTGTCTGGGGTAGAATGAGTTAAACCTAATATAAGAGGGGAAATTACCACCACCACCACCACCCCCCCCCCCCCACCACCACCCTTTTTTTTTTTTTTTTTTTTTATCTGCTGAATAAACGCCGTGACTGCAATAATCGAAGCCGGAAGTAGGAATCTTTAAAAAGTTTAAAACTATACCTTATGCTGGCCTTCTTGTTTGACCGAAAGAAGAACAAAGGGACACAAACAACTGAAACCGGCCCACATCCTGACGTTTCCGGAAAGGTAAACCACTATGAACAACGAAGAACAAATGACATTATCGTGGAGAAAGAAACTGAACAAACAACACAAACAGTTTCAAAGAAGACAGGACAACGGGTAAGGGAAAATAATGTTGGTAAGAGGCGGCGACGAACAGGCCAAAGCTAAAAACACCAGTCATTGGCACAGACTCACCTGCGATAATGGCTCCCAATCAAACCCTCATCCATCACGCCCTGTGGATCACAGTACTCGCACCTCACACAATTAGTTCCGTCCCTGCCTCTCGCCGCGACCAGCGCGGTAGCATCAACTGCCCGGGTAGCTAGCGAGGACACAGTCATATACCACGAGCCCCGAAACGAGCATCGCCATCAGCGGTTGATTGGCCGTCGGTCTGCAAGAGGCATGGGTTCTCATGAGCCCCTGCCTGCTCATGAGAATCCATGCCTCTTGCTGAGCGTGGTCGGCTCGATTCACTGTTTCCTACGATGTTTTCTGAGACCGAGGAAGGGGGAGCGGTTAGCTAGAAGTCTCCGATCTACTTCAGATTAAACGATGAGCAGAGCGCTACCTCTCGCACAGAGACATAGATGTAAGTAATTCTAGAGCAAAGCGACCACCGTGTTTGGCTTGAGCGTTCTTACAGGAGTTGTTGAGGGTCTGTGCTTGGTGCAGATGAGTGGCGTTCACTGTAGGTGTGCGCTGTCAGTGATAGCGTGAAACCGGCAGGCGGTGGGCGTCGCGCGCCAGATTTCCGCATGCAACGCGTATCAGCCTGTGATACTATCTATCTATATCCCGTAGTCTTGCCGACCGTTGGGGCACCACTGATGACTTGGCAACCAGCTCCCTCCATTCCTCTTTGTTCTCTGCCATTCTTAGCGTATCGCCCAGCCTCAGTCCTGTCCACTCTGAGATATTGTCCTCCCATCTTTTCCTCTGTCTTCCTCTCCTCAGTTCGTCAGTCCTCCTTGCACAGTGCCTTGCAGGATTGTTTTGGCAAGCCCTGCTGAACGCGTTCCCGGCACCGCAGTCCAAAGCTTTGGCTGTCTTCAGTCACTAGACAAGTGAAGGGTTGTTTCCACCGCAGTCCAGAGCTTTGGCTGTCTCCAGTCACTAGACAAGTGACTCTTGTTTCCACCGCAGTCCAAAGCTTTGGCTGTCTTTCGCGGCAGCAGTAAAACACTGAGGACTGAATGGCAGTGGGGGTAATTGGGGGATTGGTGACGACCTGAATACATGTTATGCCAGCCACAGTGGTGGTGATTGGGGGTGGGGGTGGGTGGGTGGTGAATTGACCTGAATACTTGTAATGTGAGCCACAGTGGAGGTGATTGGGGGTGGGTGGGTGGTGAATTGCCCTGAATACTTGTAATGTGAGCCAGTTTTAACTTTCCACTTTAAAGCTGGGAAAAACGCCTGCATGCGTTTGCCACCTGGCGCCATTTGCATGATTGGGCTTAGTCCTGCGCCAGCCACTAAGCAAGGTGCTCCGCTATAGCGGGGTGAGTGTTGTGGCGCTATAGCGGGGTGAGTGTTCTGGCGCCATAGCGTAGCACCTTGCTTAGTGGCTGGCGCAGGACTCAGCTCACTCATGCCACTAGCTGCTGTCTCTGTGGTTGCCTGTTAGCGCTGAAGCGCTTGTGAGGTTGAGATGCTTTTACCGTCGTGTTCTGCGCTTGTGGTCCTGGCATGGTTAGGTTGCAAACTGAAGTTTGGTGGGCAGAGAGAGAGAGAGAGAGCGTGAGTGGTGTTTGCACACACACCGGTTATTCCCTGATCAGCGGTAGCGCCGAATAGAGAGAGACAACCAGTGTGCGTGCGTGTGGGATGGACGGGAAAGTAACCAGTGTGGTGTTTGCAAACTGACAGCCCGTCTGCCCACTGTATCGTTCCACACTCATCACGCAGACCGTGTCTTTGCATTCGACTCCACCCAGGGTACCTACATACCCGGCCACGCATCCACAGCTCTCTCTCTCCCTCCCTCCCCCCCCCCCCCCCAGGAACGTGGATTCAGAGTGGTGTTAGCAAGAGACACAGATCCTCATGAACTCCGTGACTGCGTGGGTGGTGTTCACATTTTCTGGCCGCCGTGAGATGGCCTTAGTCGCCTGCTCGGCGTTAAACCCAAATAACTAACTAACATTTTCTGGGCACTGAACGGGTGAAGGTCATCTGCCCCAGTCCGTCAGTGCACCTGCCCTTATGGTTGGTTAGGTCGGAGTTTAGCGTCCACAGCACCGAGGTGATCATGGACGGGCCTGACGAGCGGGTTATGGGGGACAGGGAAATCTATTGCCTATCGAGTACGACCTGAACACTGATCAACTCAGGCGCACTCCAACTGTGCCACTTTGATTTACCAGGACCTTTCAACGGACATGCTATTGAACAAATCCGTTTTTTCCCCTGGATTGTGAGTCCAGCTACCGGGGCTGGGACGGGATTCGAACCCACGACCCGGCGATTCCCTTCGCTCTCCTGCTCCGCTGACGTTTAACCGCCTGAGCCATTTCAGACTCTCTCCTTATCCTACCGTTGCATCGTTTTATATTAATTTTTGGCCCCCCACCCCGCAATCCACTCTCTCCCCTCAGTGCCACCCCCACCCAGCCTTCCCTCCACCCGTCCAATGCCCACCCTCTGTTTCAGTTGCGGCACAAATGCTGGCTGGTGTTTGATGTGTTTGGATCGAGACACGGGCAAGGAGGGAAAAGGGTGTGCGTGGTATAATGGATCCCAAATGGCCCAAGGGTAATGCGTGTTGCTACCGATAGCGTGCTGGATGGCGTCACGGTCAGGCTGTGTGGAACGCTACTGGTGGCGTCTCTCGTCGTAGCTGAGTCCGTGAATCTCGCTTCCCACCAGACAAAAGCCAGTTTTCGCAAACCTGCAACCGCCAAAACATTTTCAAGAGGCACAGATTCTCATGAGCCCCTGCAATTGCGGGGGCTCATGAGGATCTATGCATCTTGTGGACGCCACTTTGTGTGCACGTCCCTAAGGCGGCGGTGAGCTCTATGTACATTGGTTTGTGTTCTGCCGGCGCGTACGGTCTGAATGGAACGGGGGGGGGGAGGGGGGGGGGGGGGCGGGGGGGGGGGGGGACACGCCGCTGTTTTGTGGTTTGAGCGGGTTCGGTTACAAGCGAACACATTTTCTACCGTTTGAAGTGAGCTAAAGGTCATCGTGTGACCCAGTGCTGTTAGTGGCAGGTTGAGAGAGGGCGTTATTTTCTCGCAAGATGTTCAGCCGGTCAGTAGGCGCGCAGGCCTCTCATTTTTACAATCCAAGAAAGTTATTCAGTCCGAACCCTCCTCGCTGAAACGTGGGTGACAACAGTCCTCAGCCCAGGGCCTTAACGGATTCAACTTTTTCAAAAGTTGACCCCATTTCAACTGTTTGGTTCAGCCAGAACAGTCCTCAGCTAGCCTGTCCATCTGCAAGACATACTGACAAAACTCCGACGTGAGGTCCTGCTTCCGTAGTAGTGTACTGGTGCATCCGCAGGAGCTCGTGACTGAAAATGTATGTCTCTTTCTGGCCGTGGATTATGGGGCATAGTTAGGACGCGGGCCGTTTTCAGTCATTTCGGCAGCTTCTCGCAGGCCGGTCATCCATGCTGAAATTTATTACTGACATGACTGATAAAGACGAGAGTTGCTAGGGGCGGGCAGTGTTCGTTGATTTATGGCCCTTCTGCACCTTGCTGTCACTGATGGGCCTAAGGTTCAAAGTGTCAGACCAGCACACGATGAATACAAACACAGTGTGTGGCCACAATGGTTATCACGTCACTAATAATTGGCGGCCAAGGTGGCATTTCGTGAAGTCTGCTACCGGAAGCTACAGTGTCTTGTTCCAGCTCGGAGTCACAACTTTCTGGCGCGTCAGTGTCGTTGTAGATGCGCCGAAACTGATCCCGTCCGTAGTATTAATTTGGGTCTTTAAAGTTGGTAAGTTATTTACATTTGAGACCCGTAAATGAAATACTAGCCGTAATAACTCCGCGAGGCCGACTACATCTGATGCAGTTAAAAACAGCTTCTAGAAGTTGAACACTTTTCCCATTGCGCAAAAGCCATCGGGCCGACGTCGGCCGCCGTTGGCCCGATAGCCTTTGCGCACTGGGTTGTCATGTTTCATCTTAATGCTTCTTTCAAAACGTGTATTTTCTCACGCCGCCTGTGATGAAGGAAAAGTTTGTCTCATGTTGGCGAAAAGATGACTTCTAGATTTCTGCCCTTCAGCCACAATATCTGTGAGTGGCGGAGCGTGACCGGCATTTCACGGTCTGTTTATTATTGGAGCGTGGCGGTGATGGATGCTGGCTCTTGCTGAAGACTCCCGCCAGCTGCGCACACACGTGTAAGCTTCACCCGCCACGGCTGACGTGTTCCGCGAGAGGGGCACGGATATGAATGAAAATTGGCAAGAGGCATAGGTTCTTAAGAGCCCTGCGATGCCGGGGGGGGGGGGGGGGGGGGGGCTGATCAGAACTTATGCCTCGTGCAGATGGAAGGGTTTTCAGCTAAACATAGCTCGCTGTCTGTCACTCGCGTCTCCTCATGGGGATATAGTCGTGCAAGGCGGTTTCAGTGAGCAATCAGCTGTCTGGTTTCCTGTAGGTGTTCGCGGGAGAGAAGTGCTCCGAAGTCTTCAGGGTCAACACGTGTCACCTGTCACTTTCCTATTTCACCCCAACGCCCTAACGCAGGAGATGGATCGACCGTGATCACTCAAGGGTACCGCCGGATTAGCTTAGCGCCATTGACGCTTTATGACGTCAAGCTAATCTGGCACTATCCTTGAAATATCACGGTCGATCCATCTCCTGCAACCGGCACTCAGTCACTTGATGTCACCTCCAACATGTGGGAAATACGGTCGTAATCTAAGCCTGCAGCCACTGTATGGGAGTCTTTGTGGACAGGGCATTTCTGTATGTGGGAAATACGGTGGTAATGCTAACAGTGTTACAGACCATGTCTAAAGGCCCCGCCACACATGCCTATTGTGCCCCGACTTTGAAGCCGATTCCGATCCGATTGCGATCGGATGACGTCATATATCCGATTCAATCCCAATCGGCTGGGAATCGGGTGTTAAAAACCTGCTCTATTCAGTTTTCCGATCCGAATCGGCCCCGATTATAAGTTTCAACCAATCAGAGCGCGTCAGTCTCGCAAAGCACGTCGTTTCAGTTTGAAAATTGCGGAAGATCAGTAGCACCTTTGTTGCCGATGTTTCGCCCGCCTCAGTCTTCTCGAATATGATGGAAAACTGCTGATAAAGCAAGCACATCATCATCACTGTCCAAACTATTGATTGTACATTGCTTAACGTCCTGACACTGCAACAAGACTTTCTCAGGACGTGCCGGCACTGCTTGTGAAAAAAAAACTAAACAGAATATTGAATGTATGTCGTCAGCCGGTCCAATACGTTAAATAAACCTATGACATTGGGCCTAAATAAAGATAAGACCATTTAGCAACACACATCCAATATCAAGAGCTACAGGCAGCGCAGACAGTAGGGAGAGTTTAAAAAGGCAAATACAGGTGAATGGACCAAGGGTAGACAGAAACATATGCCCCAGAATAGAAGGGAAACCCACCCTGTGGGGCTGACCAGGGTGACCCTGGGAACTAAAAAGTAGTTAACCCCACCCAAGTCCCCCAGGGCAGACCCGGGTGGGGTCACTGTCCAAACTAGCAGCCATTTCGCTGAACAGGTACGACCTTAAAGTTCGATTCAAACAAATCGGCTTAAAAAAAATAAAAAAAATTTTTAAAAAGGCGGGGAATGTGTGGCAATGCACACGTTTTTGTAGTCCGGTCCGATCACACTCCGATTCGAAACTGCTCAAGAATCGGCCTCAAAATCGGGCATGTGTGGCGGGGCCTTAAGGCTGCAGCCACTGTATGGGAGTCTTTGTGGACAGGTCATTTCTGTGACAGTGGTCGCTCACACACGTGGTCTCTTACAGGGGTGGTGGCTCAGAACAGGTTGCGCTCTATTTGCCTGTGTTTCTCACACAGAAGGCTCAGCTGTTGTTGTTTTGGGGTTTTTTTTGGGGGGGAGGGGAGGGTGGTGGTTGGGGTTGGGGATGGGGTGGGGGGGTGGGTGGTTGTAGACATCACGGCAAGTGCATGAACTGCCCCATAAACTGGCGTTGCTGTCTGGACCAGTCCCCAGTGTGCAAAAGGCCGTTGGCCAACGTCGGCCCGATGGCCTGTGCTCACTGGGTCTGCATTGGCAGCTCAGTCCCAAGAGGCCCGATGAAAAGTCTGCTGCAGTGTCAGCTGTATTCTCCCTTCAGGCCTGTCTAAGGACCCGTCTGTGAAACCTGGACTGTCGTGACTTCAGTGATTGGCCACAATGCTAGAGGGTTTGCTCGCGTTATTTTTTACCAATAAACAAAATACGTCACTTTTCCTAGAGCTGTGTGAGAACAAATAATGTTTACAGGCAAAGCTTGATACAAACCTTCATACACGATATTTGACGACAACTGAACTGTCAAGTGGGGAACACAGAATGGCATATAGTAGTCCCTCACATCTGAGGGAACTGCTGTGGGTGAAACCCATGACTGTGGCGGGAATTTCATGAGGTCGGTGTTTACCAAATTACAAACTGTTTATTTCTTGATGTAATACCGGCAGTGTCCGTTGTTATTGTGATTATATTTCACACGTTCAATATAAATAACTTTGTAGACAAGTCATGTTTAAAATGAGAAAAACAAGGCTACGGGTTGGCCTTTAGGGTCACGTGAAAGCTCAACTTCCACCGACGTCATTTGTCGTTGGGTAAGCTGAGAAATAACACGGTTTTCGAAGCTAAAAGTCCAGCATCGTTTGTCAGTTCAGCATCGAATGTCAGTTCAGCATCGTCTGTCAGTTCAGCATCGTCTGTCGGACCAGCATCGTCCGTCAGTCTACCATCGTCTGTCAGTCCACCATCGTCTGTCAGTCCAGCATCGCCTGTCAGTCTACCATCGTCTGTCAGTCCACCATCGTCTGTCAGTCCAGTATCAGTCCAGCATTGTCTGCCAGTTCAGCATCGTCTGTCAGTCCAGCATCGTCTGTCAGTCCACCATCGTCTGTCAGTTCAGCATCGTCTGTCAGTCCACCATCGTCTGTCAGTCCAGCATCAGTCCAGCATCGTCTGACAGTTCAGCATCGTCTGTCAGTCCAGCATCGTCTGTCAGTCCAGCATCGTCTGTCAGTCCACCATCGTCTATCAGTCCACCATCGTCTGTCAGTCTAGCATCAGTAAAGCATCGTCTGTCAGTTCAGCATCGTCTGTCAGCGTCCGTCCAGCATCGTCTGTCAGTTCAGCATCGTCTGTCAGTCCACCATCGTCTGTCAGTCCACCATCGTCTTTCACTCCACCATCGTCTGTCAGTCCAGCATCAGTAAAGCATCGTCTGTCAGTTTAGCATCGTCTGTCAGCGTCCGTCCGGCATCGCCTGTCAGTCCACCATCTTCTGTCAGTCCAGGATCGTCTGTCAGTCCACCATCGTCTGTCAGTTCAGCATCGTCTGTCAGTCCAGTATCGTCTGTCCTTCCAGCATCGTCTGTCAGTCCACCATCGTCTGTTAATCCACCATCGTCTGTCAGTCCACCATCGTCTGTTAGTCCAGCATCAGTCCAGCATCGTCTGTCAGTTCAGCATCGTCTGTCAGTCCACCATCGTCTGTCCGTTCAGCATCATCTGTCAGTCCACCACCGTCTGTTAGTACAGCATCAGTCCAGCATCGTCTGTTAGTCCAGCATCAGTCCAGCATCGTCTGTAAGTCTACCATCGTCAGTCAGTCCAGCATCGTCTGTCAGTCCAGCATCGTCTGTCAGTCCACTATCGTCTGTCACTTCAGCATCGTCTGTCAGTCCAGCATCGTCTGTCAGTCCAGCATCTTCTGTCAGTTCAGCATCGTCTGTCAGTCGACCACCGTCTGTCAGTCCACCATCGTCTGTCAGTCCACCACCGTCAGTCCACCACCGTCTGTCAGTCCATCACCGTCTGTCAGTCCAGCATCGTCTGTCAGTCCACCATCGTCTGTCAGTCCACCATCGTCTGTCAGTCCACTATCGTCTGTCACTTCAGCATCGTCTGTCAGTCCAGCATCGTCTGTCAGTCCAGCATCTTCTGTCAGTTCAGCATCGTCTGTCAGTCCACCACCGTCTGTCAGCCCACCACCGTCTGTCAGTCCACCATCGTCTGTTAGTCCAGCATCAGTCCAGCATCGTCTGTTAATCCAGCATCAGTCCAGCATCGTCTCTCAGTCCACCATCGTCTGTTAGTCCAGCATCGTCTGTCAGTCCACCATCGTCTGTTAGTCCAGCATCGTCTGTCAGTCCACCATCGTCTGTCAGTCCACCATCGTCTGTCAGTCCACCATCGTCTGTCAGTCCACCATCGTCTGTCAGTCCACCATCGTCTGTTATAACATAGCAAGCCGATTCGGGAGCACCTATATGTAGTAAAAATGTGACCTCGTGGTGACGCTTGGTTCCCGTACAGTTTCTCACCAGGGGGCTACTTCTGTTGCAGGCTGATGCTTGATGTTCTTATCTGCTAATCACACCACCATCCCACCCCTACTCTCTCTCTCTCTCTCTCTCTCTCTCTTAAAATTACTTCCCTTCACTCCTGACTCTTCCCGCTATTAAGTCGTGAAGGAAACCCACGACATCTCCCTTGCTAGAGGAGCCCAGACATAAATATCGGGGGAGGAAAAGCAAAGATGTAGAGACGTGGGTGTAGTGACAGAAGGCCCTGGGCTCCATATGCTCAGTCAGTCCAGCATCGTCTCATTTTCAAAATGGTGAGCTTTCATCGTTTAGATTTTATTTCGTCTTATCTCGCCCAGCCCCCCACCCCAATCCCACCCCATCCCCCTACCGCTTTCACCCCCACCCCCACTTCACTCCTACCCCATCGTACCTGAATAGAACACCCTGTACCTCCTATTCTCATAAGCCCGCGAGCTGCGCGGGCTCATGGAGATCTATGCCTCGTGCAAGAAGCGTTGTCTTTTGGGGTGGGTTGTTTAATGACTTGTTGATAGTGAACTCGCTGACAGGAGAGGGGTCGGGTTTCTCTCGGCGGACTCTCCCCAGTTGGCGGATTTCCCCTTCTGACGGCCTGTATCACGACTAGAACCAACTTTCAACAGACACACAGTTTTATCCGCAGAATTACAAAAAAAGTAGGAAAGAGCGAAGGGAAATAAAAAAGAAAAAAAGAACCCAAAACTTTCACGATTGTGTAAGATTGGCGCAGCTGAGGCAAGGCAGTTGCAGAGGCCAGAATTTTATCAGCAGAATTTATAACAAAAAAGAAAGAGAAAAAAAAAATTATCCTTCGCCGATGATTGACGGAGCCGAGGTTACGCAGCAGTTGCAAAAGGTCTTGATGTTTGTCTCTGTGTTGTTGAAGAACCAGCTTATCTTTTTTTTTTTTTTTTTTGACGTTTTATTTTAAGATTTAAAATGAGACTGGCTAAAGTTATCCAGTCGCTATGGCCGTGATCATAATCTGAAAGTTTGAAGATTCCAGTTATGTTTTTTTCTGATTTATTTTCTCAACCCCTCCGCGCGCGCGCGCGCACCCCCCCCCCTCCCTCCCCCAGGTGATTTAGCTCATTCAGGCCCCACGCACGTCAGCGCCTAATGGCGCCAAGTTAATCGGCAACTACTCTTGTATTATCATGGTCGATCCATCTCCTGCTGTAGTGGTTGGGGCTAAAATGGTTAAACCCTCTCAGCTTTGACACTTTTAACGTGGGCTTGCCTAGGCTGCAGTCAGGCAATACATCAGGAAATGTCATCAGGAGAAAGTGCAGGTGGGGTGTTCGGGCGACACGCGATGTTTAGAACGGAGCCGACTCGCTACGACATGGTCATCTTCACTGGAATCAGCCACAGCCGTGTGTTGACCAGCAGGGTGGACTATCATGTCATTTGAGAAAGTTTTAGGGACGACATATTGACACCCAAAGCCTGTTTCAACGCATGCGTGCGTGCGTGTGTTTGTGTGTGCGTGTGGTGATTTGCGAGAATCGCATTAAGTGTCATTTGTGACAGTTTTAGGAACGATACAAGGAGATCAGATTGAACGTGTGGTTGCGTGCGTGTGCGGCGGTGCGGACGCGCGTGCATATGTATATGTGTACGATTGAGTTTGAGATCACAGTCGGGGGGGGGGGGGGGGGGGGGGGGGGCACCATCACCATGAGTGACTGATGCAAAGATGTTGCTGGCTGCGCAGTAAGTGCATGTCACAACTGGCAAGGACTCGATGTGTAAATGTGTCCATACTGCTCACTTGACTGGCCAGGACTCGACGTGTAACAGTGTCCATACTGCTCACTTGACTGGCCAGGACTCGACGTGTAACAGTGTCCAGACTGCTCACTTGACTGGCCAGGACTGACTCGACGTGTAACAGTGTCCAGACTGCTCACTTGACTGGCCAGGACTCGACGTGTAACAGTGTCCATACTGCTCACTTGACTGGCCAGGACTCGACGTGTAACAGTGTCCATACTGCTCACTTGACTGGCCAGGACTCGACGTGTAACAGTGTCCAGACTGCTCACTTGACTGGCCAGGACTCGATGTGTAACAGTGTCCAGACTGCTCACTTGACTGGCCAGGACTCGATGTGTAACAGTGTCCAGACTGCTCACTTGACTGGCCAGGACTCGACGTGTAACAGTGTCCATACTGCTCACTTGACTGGCCAGGACTCGACGTGTAACAGTGTCCAGACTGCTCACTTGACTGGCCAGGACTCGATGTGTAACAGTGTCCAGACTGCTCACTTGACTGGCCAGGACTCGATGTGTAACAGTGTCCAGACTGCTCACTTGAAATGACGACGTGCAGACTGGCGGGAGCTGCGTGTGATGGATGCGGTCCGGTCACGCAGTGCCGGTGTACACGCTTTAAAGGGCTTTGACGTATGTTGAGTCTGGTTTCCGTCCACACTGGTTGTCTCCCTCTATTCACTACCGCTACAGCCAGCGAGACAACCAGTGTTGTAAGTTTCTCATTTGAGCGGAATGATGGCAACTGCTATTTGAAAATGGGCTTGAGAAGTGGAGTTTGCGCTTCGCCGGTAGTCTCTCTTTCCCTCACCTGTTAGGGGGGGGGGGGGGGGGTATGATTGATGCTGTCACACTGTCACTGACTTTAAACCTGGCCGCGTATAGCCAAAAGCTCCAAAATCACAGACCAACACACAGCTTTTAACATCCGTCCGACATACAATATCATGATTTTTTTATTATTATTATTATTATTATTATTATTATTATTATCAACGACACCCGCATATGTTCAGTTGACAGCATTGCTGACTCAGGTTTCTCAGTTCAGTTCACACTGTAGAGCGGCTGTCAGCGTCTGTCGGCCGGTTCATGGTTATCGCGTAGCCGGCATTCAGTTCCGTCTAAAACATTTTCATTTTCAGAGGCCGGGCTGTATCCGCTGCTGCTTGTTCCCCCGACCTTCTGGTCGGCACCGCGGCTACACCACGGTCAAGCCTTTTCATGGACACTGCTGCTTGTTCCCCGTGTTCACCAGTGCTGCTTTCTTTGTCGTGACAGAGTCTGGCCGCGTTCTGTCTTTACTTGTAGGCGCTGCTACTAGACGTGGGGCGACAGCCCATCCAGCGTGACAGTCACTGTTACTGCCGAATTAACTCCTTTGCTGCTAGTGATGACGGATTTCGCATCAGAAACCATTGCAAGCTCAGCAACATTCGCGCGAAGAATGCAAATGAAACGTGGCCAGATATGGGCACAGGGAACAGGGCTGTCAACAGACGGGGAAATGGCTGTCAACAGACGGGAATAGGGCTGTCAACAGACGGGAAAATGGCTGTCAACAGGCGGGAAAATGGCTGTCAACAGACGGGAACAGGGCTGTCAACAGACGGGAACAGGGCTGTCAACAGACGGGAACAGGGCTGTCAACAGATGAGAACAGTGTCAACAGACAGGAATACGGCTGTCAACTGACGGGAACAGGGCTGTCAACAGAGGGAACAGGGCTGTCAACAGGCGGGAACAGGGCTGTCAACAGACGGGAACAGGGCTGTCGACAGACAGGAAAAGGGCTGTCAACAGATGGGAACGGGGCTGTCAACAGACGGGAACAGGGCTGTCAACAGACGGGAACAGGGCTATCAACAGACGGTAACAGGGCTGTCAACAGATGAGAACAGTGTCAACAGACGGAAATAGGGCTGTCAACAAACGGAAACAGGGCTGTCAACTGACGGGAACAGGGCTGTCAACTGACGGGAACAGGGCTGTCAACAGACGGGAACAGGGCTGTCAACTGACGGGAACAGGGCTGTCAACAGACGGGAACAGGGCTGTCAACAGACGGGAACAGGGCTGTCAACAGACGGGAACAGGGCTGTCAACAGACGGGAACAGGGCTGTCAACTGACGGGAACAGGGCTGTCAACAGACGGGAACAGGACTGTCAACAGATGGGAACATGGCTGTCAACAGACGGGAACAGTGTCAACAGACGGGAATAGGGCTGTCAACTGACGGGAACAGGGCTGTCAACAGACGGGAACAGGGCTGTCAACAGATGGGAACGGGGCTGTCAAGAGACGGGAACAGGGCTGTCAACTGACGGGAACAGGGCGGTCAACAGACGGCAACAGGGCTGTCAACAGACGGAAACAGGGCTGTCAACAGACGGGAGCAGGGCTGTCAACAGGCGGGAACAGTAGCAAAAGATCCACGGGCCGACATTGGCCGCAGTGAACCCGCGCACGGCCGTGCGGCCAATGTCGGCCTGCTTATTGGGTCCACTGAGACGCCGCGTGTGTCGGTTTGCCAGTGTGCCTGCATCCTCAGTGTGTGTGCAGAGTCGCGGCGCTGTAGCGGTGGCAACCTTGGCTGGAACTCACCGCTCGGCAAGGCGGCCAGCCCGCTAATCTGGAGGATGCTTTGAATTCAAAGATATCAGTAATTCAGACTGTCACTGAGAAACGGCACGCTCCAGCACCGGGAAGATAACGTCATTTCTTTATTGCTGATTACCTGCCCTTTGCTGAGCCCTTCCCGATTTGCCGCTAGAAGACATACGGTCTGCAGTGCAGCAGTGTGGGAGGGGGGAGGATGGGGGGGGGGGGGGGGATCTAGTCGACTGTTGACGCGATACTCAGATTCATTTCGTTTCCAAACCAAAGCAGGCACTGATATGCAAGCGATTCACTCTGAGCGTCTCCGGCTCGATTGCCGTGCTGATATCAGAGAGACAACCAGTGTGGACGGAGGTCCCAGCAACTGATTTCTGTGTTAACATACGAACCTGAACTTCACGCTGGTTTCCTCCCTCCATGATCCTGTCCCCGTGGCCACGCGCAGTGGATGGAGGGAGGAAACCATTGACAGGCCACGGAACACAGTGCTGTTTCCGAACTGTCCAGTCTCTTAGCCATAGTCAGTCCCAGGCATCCCCTAACATTTCAATCCCCTATAAAACACTAGCGCCCACCAGCTGAACATTTGCCATGCACAAAATAACACACAAAAAAAAACAACAACAAAAAAACAGCACATTGACAGGCTATGAACCTGATTCCTTACCAACCCCACACCCAAGCACAGCTGAAATCAGAGTGCCCCTCAAATCACTACGTCAACAGCAACTCAATTTAGGCCCACAATTGTCCACTGGATAAGCTCAGGATGGTATGAATCAAAGCACCAAACATGTCTCCTCTCATCTAACCAGAAATTTTCAACAAATTCCAACATTCAGCCCTACTACAAATTTTCAAACAAGGCAAAAATTATTTTTAAAATCACCGGTCCTCTTACTGCCTGAACTGCCCAATTTAAATATATAACATGACCTGTAAGAGAAACTCTCCCACCTGAACACCATTCAATCTGCCATCAGTGCAACCCTTAGACACTAGCTAAGTCAAACCCAAACTGACACCATTGAATGTTGCTGCATCTTTACGTTATGGCCCATTATGTGAAGCGCGTCGTTGTAGCGTTCACTATGCTGTTGATGTTTTGGATCATGCATATCTGATGCCATGAAAAACAGACTAGATAATGGTCAGAATGCCTCCATGATTGGCATGTACATCAAGTAATATATCTGATCTTCAGAAATGTTTTTTTTTTTTTTTTTTTTTTTGTTTTTTTTTAATATTAATTAATCAAAGTAGCCAATACAATGAAGTGTTTGTGTTCGAACCTAAATGGACATAAGTTACAAGATGGACAATGATTTAGCTGTCTTACAGTTACTGCTAAGTGGAAAAGTGTGTGTGTGTGTGTGTGTGTGTGTGTGTGTGTGTGTGTGTGTGTGTGTGTGTGTGTGTGTGTGTGTGTGTGTGTGTGTGTGTGTGCTCTTGCTTGTCTGCTTGATTGCCGCGGGTATCTGTTCTGATCTTTTAGTGCATGTTTGTGTTTAGGTTCATACATTAAAATATTCAGAAATGATATTCAATATTCAATTAAAATCAAATTAGGGAGAGCAACTAAACATAGTACGAGTGAAGCCTTACAGATTACATTTTGTTACATGCTCTACTCATTGTATTAAGCATGTGTAATTTTCCGGACGAGCAAATCCTGCTCCAACATGCAAACTATATCTAGCTTCTTTCCGTATCTATATTTACCAACACACATTTTGGCGACAAGTATAATATGGTTAATAACTTTCACGTCATTATTCTGCATGTTATCAACTTCAAAGCCAAATAACACATCTTTTGCAGTTAACTGAAGAGCGATAGAGGTTAGTCTTTGAATATGTTTTGTTGCGCTTTCCCAGAGTTTACGAATTTTATTACAGGACCAAAAGAAATGTTCTATGTAATCTTTGTCATCACAAAAGTCGCATTTTTCAGAAGTCTTAATGCCCATTTTATGCAGAAGAATATTTGTAGGATATATATTATGAAGTATTTTCCAATGTAATAATCGCAGCCTTGTTTCTTTTACACATTTTTCCGCTACGGACCAGTGTGCATTTGACAGAGTAACACCACACTTTCTCTGCCAGAAGGACAATGCTCTAGGCACCGCCGTACTTGCCGCTACCAGAGATAAGCGGATAGCACGGGGTGCATACCGCAAAGCCTCCATATAGTTGCGTGGTACAAAAAATACGCCAGGCTCCACGCGAGCCATACGTGCCCTAAGGGCCGTACACAAAGCGTTATATTCAAACAGCCGGCAAGGCTTGTTGCCGACCATTTGACATATTTGAGGAAAAGATATGATATCACCATCAGACAAGACATCGTCTACAAAGCAAACACCAGCACGCACCCAATCCCTAAAAAACAAACTCTTATGCTTATACATAATTTCAGAATTGTTCCACAAACATTGGTTTTTAAGCTGAAGGGGGAAATCATCTTTTGGTAAAATAGTATTCTTATTATCACACCATGTTGTCAATACGTCCCTCCAAAAAAACACTTTTAATCAACCGCAGGCCCGCAAAATGCTTGGCTGCTACATTAGAATGAAAACATGCATACTCTTTGCCCAATGCAGCGGACATGTAACGCGGAATAATTTTCCATTTTTCATAGCCGTTATGTTGAATTCTTAGTGACCATGACAACAAAAATGAAGCCTGCATATCATGGACATTAATCATCTTCAGACCAGCGTTCTCTGTACCGTTACACATAATACTTCTTTTAACCTTTTCAAAGGCCCGAGTATTGGCATTTCTCTTTTTCCAGATAAATCTGAACAACAGTGTATTAAGCTTATTCAGCATGTCTCTCGGGGCAGACAGTGATTGTAATACAAATGTAAACTGCGACAATAAAAGTGATTTAACAATACATATTTTCCCTGCGATACTAAGATTTCTTTTGGACCATGCTGATATAGTTCTTCGTACTTTATCCAGTCTGTATAGCCAGTTATCCTCAATACTCGAGGCAGGCATGTCACTGCCGAAAACAATTCCCAAAATTTTTAGACGTTTTTTCCAAGTGATTCCGTATGGTTTTTCATGACAGTCTTTCAAAGAGCCAAGCCACATGGCCTCAGTTTTCTTTCTGTTCATTTGCAAACCTGAAAACTTTGAAAACTGCTGAATTAACTCCAGGACCCTTTCGAGATCTGTTTTGTTTTTCAGAAATAAGCTTATATCGTCTGCATACATTGCTAATTTAAGTAAACTAATATCCTCTGAAGTGTGTGTAATAGTTGGGAGACACAGACCCTGCACAGACGGGTCTGCGCGGATTTTAATGGCTAATAACTCTATGGCTAGAACGAAGGCCATCGGAGAAAAAGGACACCCCTGCCTTATTCCTGATCTGACTTTAAAACACTGAGTCATCCATCCCATGTAGTTTAAACAGCTTTCTGTATTACTGGTCAAAACATTCACCCATCTGACAAAGTTTTCTCCAAAACCAAACCTTTGAAATGCCCAAATCATATATTCTTTTGAGACAGAGTCAAATGCTTGCTTGTAGTCTAGCGCAAGTAATATTCCTGGTTTATTTTCTATATTTAGATTGTCTATAGTGTCATCAATAAGTCTGATAACATCACTGATTTTTCTGCCCTTGATGAAACCAACTTGATCCTCATGAACTAAACTACTTATGACTGTAGATAACCGGAGTGCTAGACATTTAGCGAGTATTTTGTAGTCAGTATTTGTCAAAGAGATCGGGCGCCAGTTATTTAAAATCTTCTCTAGGCAGCCCTTTCCCTTTGTGTATTAATGTAATTACAGCACGCCTTTGAAGCACAGACATCTCCCCACGCTCAAAAGCTGCATTGAACGAGTCTAGAACAATGTTTTTAACTTTTATCCAAAAGAATTTGTAAAAAGATGTCGTGAGACCATCAAGTCCGGGAGCAGAGCCATTTTTCATTTTTTTCAATGTGTATGTGAGTTCATCCACAGCAATGTGGTCCTCTAACCCTGTCTTCTGGTCCTCTGTTAACTGAGGAACTTCTACATTAATAAAAGCATTTGCTTCATTTTCTTTTAATTGAGCGATCTTGTCATACTTGTTACTAAAATAGTTAAATTGCCCCAACAGGATTTCTTCCTGTGAGTACACAATACGCCCATCTAGCAAACTTAACTTGTCCATTATCTTAGCATTTGCCTGTGTTCTTTCCAGTCCGAGAAAGTACCGAGTACTCTTTTCGCCTTCTTCAATAAATTTAGCACGTGCTCTGGTCTGGGCGCCTCGCGCTGTGTACATAGTGTGTATATCTAATTCGTGCTTGATGTGCTCTCTCTGCTTACATAGAACAACATTATTAGGATCAAGCGAGAGACGCTTTTCAATACTGTTAGGCCGTTCTTCCAATACCAATTGTGTATTCCGTTGAGAAGTTCTTTTTCCTTTACTGTATGACATAATTAATTCTTTTAATTGGACTTTACACAAATCCCACCTTGTCTGTGCATCAATGTTAGTATACTTAGTTGTAAAATCATCCAAAAAAGTATTCACCAACTCCACCAGGTTTTTATCATATAGCAGACCGTCGTTAAATTTCCAATAGGAAGGGCCACGTTGCACGTGTGTTATCTTATAGTTCAGAACCACCGACCTGTGGTCTGACTGAGGAACAGACACAATGTCACATGTGAAAATACAGTTCAATGCACTGTCTGAGCATAACATATAGTCCAATCTTCTGGCTATATAGGGATTGTGTTTACACCACGTATACTCACAGATTAGACCATTAAAAACTCTCCATACATCTGTAAGATCAAAGTCTGACAAAAGATTATTAAAACGTTCCACATCTGTCACCGGGTGTTTCTCACCACTGATGATGTCTAATTTGTTATCAAGAACACAATTAAAGTCACCACACACAATCAGCTGATCCGTGTCGGCACGGTTCAGTAAATTATATAAACAATCAAAAAACAGTTGCTTTTCAGATGAGATGGTAGGAGCGTATACATTCACAACTAACAGTGTTTTATCTTCCCAAACAATATCTACAGCTAGAATTCTATCTGAACAGTAGACACATTTAATTTCACAGGAAACCTTTTTGTTAATTAAAATAATCTGCCCCATGCTGTGACAAGAGCCGGGTGCACAAAACAGCTTACCTCCCCATTCCCTTTCCCAGTTTTCTTGTTCCCCATTAATCACATACGATTCCTGGACACATATCACGTCATACGAATTTCGTTTTAATCTATTGAAAAAAGCTTTTCTTTTATTATCATTTCTCAAGCCATGGGCGTTTATAGTAACGATATTGAGTTTATCCATTCACTAAAGCAATATTTTCATATTTACATGTATTAGTATAGGTAGAGACGCTGTTCATTCTCATAGTCCGGAGGCATGGCCGAATCGTCAACACAAGCCACTAACTGAGCACAACCTGACACGAGACAGCAAGTCCATCTCCGTGGAAAGCGAGACCCACATTATAGTACAATGAAAATCTCGTCCTCCACAAACATGCACCCGCTGTCTGTTGCCAAACTAGAGCAGGACAGCAGAGCAGCTTACGTCGCGGCTGCGTCACCAAGTAGGTCAACGGGATTCCCTGCTATATCAGACACAGAATCCTCACCAACTGGTGACGTCACAGTTGCATTTTCCCTGTCGGTGCGTACCGTTCGCTTTCTCTGCGAATCCTCAGACATAGGGCTGCTACGCTGACGTTTGGACACAGAGCACGAGCGCGATCTCCCTGTACCCCGGAAATCCAGGGTGGTTTGTATGGAGGGTCGCCCTATCGCTATAAAGGGCGTATTGTGGGGATCTATGGATGACACTGGTGTAGATGTGGCCGTGGTGATGGCACTAGTTGTCATTGTTGAGGAGGTGGTTGCCGCGGTCGCCCTTGTAGTTGTCTGATTGCCCGACCCCACGGGCTGGCTGGGGCCTGACGCTGAAGGTCCCAGGGTCGAAGGCCGGGGTGGAGGTCGATGGTTTGAGGTAGGGGCGTGCTGGGCGGCGGAGGGGGTTCCAGCGACAACAGAAGCCCACGAGGAGGGTGGAGGGGGGAAGAGCTGGGGGCAGGTGGGGTCTCCGGCTTTGTGCCCGGGGGTACGGCACGTTCTACAGACGATGTCCATCTCGCATGTGACCGCCCGGTGGCCCGGTCGTAGACACCTGGAACAGGAGACCGTGGCTGCATTCTGACGCTGTTCCCGGTGGTAGAGACTGGCTGTGCACGCGCCGATCTTCACCTGGTTGGGCAGAGGTTCCCGAGGAATTTCAATGTAGACAAATCTCCTGCCTGTTAGCCATCGCGTCAGGCCTCCACTCTCATCCCTGTCCCTCTCCATCATTAAGTTGGATCGTGGTTTGCAGCCCAGCTTGGTGATTATGGCTTCAATTTCTTGATTGCTGTATGACATCGGAACATTCCCGATCATAAGTTTAGTCGTATAGACTTCCCTCCCGTCGTCTGCCGATCGCACTATAAATGGATTTTTATCAAACAGCGTCACTAATTGGCCCCTGACAGTCATGCCCTGCAGCAACAATTTCACCCTAGCCTCGGAAGTCTTAGGATAGAGCCTCCACAGGCCCCCTATTCTCTGAGCACCAATGACCGTGTTGTAGCCGCTGGTACTCTCTGCCGCGGCACACATCTCGTGCACGGAGTAAGGTGGGGAGTTAATTAATAATAATAATTACGGTATTTATAATGCGCTTATCTTATAATAATTATAACTCTAAGCGCACACTCACAACTCGCGCACGCATGCGCACGCTTTAGACAATGACTCACGTACCACAAACAGTGAAATACATTACGACGGTCAGCTTGGGGTGGGGAGTGCGGTGATATAGTGCTAAAACTGTTGAAAGAGGTGAGTTTTGAGGGCGGACTGGAAGGAGGAGAGAGAGTGTTTCTGACGGAGAGAGAGTGGGAGAGTGTTCCAGATGGATGGACCGTAGATGGAGAAGGAGCGGGGACCGAAAGTGTTAAGTTTGGTGCGAGGGATGTGGAGGCGGAGAGGGTCGGAGGCAGAGCGGAGGGAGCGGGAAGGTGTGTAGGGGTGAAGTAAGTTGGAGAGATAGGCAGGAGCGCAGTTGTTCAGGGATTTGTAGCAGAGAGACAGAACTTTGTATTGGATGCGTTGGGGGATGGGGAGCCAGTGAAGGAGTTTGAGCAGGGGTGTGATGTGGTCGGATTTTTTCTTTCTGAGGACGAGGCGGGCAGCATTGTTCTGGACGCGTTGGAGAGTGAAGATGGTGGAGTGAGGGAGACCGGAAAGGAGAGAGTTGCAATAGTCGATGCGAGATAAGATGAGAAAGACAGCAAGTTTGGTGGCAGCTTCGGTAGTGAGGTATTTTCTGATCTGACTGATGCGGCGAAGGTGGAAATAGCATGCCTGGGTCGTGGCGGAGACGAAGTTGGTCATGGACAGAGAGGAATCGAGGATGACGCCGAGGTTCTTGGCCGAGTCAGAGAGGGAGATGGGGGTGCTATCGAGTTGAAGGTGGAGAGAGGGAGGGAGCTGGGAGAGTTTTTGGCGAGTGCGAGTTCTCGGCCAAGTGTAGATTTCTGCACGGGATGAACGTGGCCGGGACACCCCTGTCGCCGGTCGTCTTTGCACCGTTGTATGTGTCAGTCATTTTGCAAAGGAACACGTCTAAGAGTACAACTTAGAGTCACAAGTTTTATGCAAAATAAAGTAATGATGTCTCACCGACCACTGTACCAATTCCTGAGGGTGGGCACGTCCTGTAACTACAGTAAATCGCCAGTGAAAACACAGCACCAAAAAGCGTGGCGAACGACACCATTCGCCTACCGGAAGTATCTTCAGAAATGTTGCATTTGAGACACAGGCACATGAAAGTTGTTTTTTCCATATTTTTTTCACTACCCCCCCCCCCCCCTACATTTTCTGTTTTTCCAAATTTTACACACACATGCAATACAGTAAAACTGACTTCTGGTGGGCTGGACAACTGAAAAAGGTTACCATGACACTGACATTGATGAAAAATGAGCTTTCAGACCCAAGGCCATTTCCTTGTGTATCTCAGGGCAGCCAAAGACAATGCCCAGGCATCCTCATTGACCCTGTTGTCTGGTGACAACAAGCAGGAAGAGGCCTGTAACCAGCTGCCATGCCCTATATGCTGCTTGCAATCTTTTCCACAGTCAAAAGGGGTCATGAAACAGCTGTGCAATTTAAACATTAAGTCTACTGAACTAACCCACAAAAAAAAAGACTACACAAAACAGCCAAAACTATGCTACGCGGGACGCAGTGTCTGGAGTGCTTATTTAGGAGGTAGCAGGGAAAAATAGTTATGTACATTTCATTTTTATATAAAACACACCTGTCAGGGTCTCAAAAGACCTCAACTCATGTTGCAAATGCAGCACGCATGTGTGTGCCAAACCTGGAAACACTCCTGTAAATGCCTGTACTGGTGGCCGCAACTGCTGGTCTCATAACAATGCACTCAAATGAGCTTTACGCAGTGTAAAAGTGCTTGTGTTTGGCTCAGAATAGACACCAGAGACATCCTTAATGACAATTACAGCAGAATGACACCTCAGACACAGCCAGTGTGGCTGGATCATGCAAAATAACACTTCTGCATGCCACACTATTTTGGCGGCTTATTTCACTCTGAGGTCAGCTGTCTGGTGAAATGAACATGCTGACACTGTTTCATTGTAGTTTTCATCTTAACTTTTGACCTTAAGTCCCCCCCTCCCCCCACCTCCAACCCACCCCCTCCCACTCCCCCACCCCCCTCACCCTCCCACTCCCCACCCTCACCCCCCTCCCCACCCCCCCTCCCCACCACCACACCCCACCTCACCCCATAACTTCAATAACTGAAAAAGTGCTTTTTTTACGCATTTATCAAACTGAACGCCCCAAACCCCACCCCTTTCAAGGTCAAGGTCAAAGGTCACAGCTCAAGGTCGAAGGTCAGACTCATAACTACCTGTAAGACAAAAAATAAATGAACAAACACACTAACCATACCTCACAGTGCAGGTAAACAAGGTGTTGCGATGCAACAACAAAAAAAATGCAAAAACGCCTATAAAACTGCAATCGCAGCGATTTTTTTTTGGCAAAATTGAAATTTTTCATGATTTTCTCAGTTTTCCAACTGCAAACGTCCAAACTGAATGATATGGTTACATTAAACCAGCTTCTGATCTATGTCACATATGGCATACGGTGCCCTGACAAGCCACGGAACACAGTGCCGTTTCCGTACTGTGCAGTCTCTTAGCCATATTCAGTCCCAGGCATCCCCTAACATTTCAATCCCCTAAAAAACACTAGCGCCCACCAGCTGCACATTTGCCATGCACAAAATAACAACAACAAAAAACAAAAACAGCACATTGAGAGTCTCATGTCTTGACTATGAACCTGATTCCTTACCAACCCCACACCCAAGCATAGCTGAAATCAGCGTGCCCCTCAAATCACTACGTCAACGCAACTCAACATAGGCCCACAATTGTCCACTGGATAAGCTCAGGATGGTATGAATCAAAGCACCAAACATGTCTCCTCTCATCTAACCAGAAATTTCCAGCAAATTCCAACATTCAGCCCTACTACAAATTTTCAAACAAGGCAAAAATTATTTTAAAAAACACCGGTCCTTGCCGTTTGCCTTGGTGAGTTGGTTGGTTAATTCGGGTTTAACGTCCACAGCACCGAGGTGATCATGGACGGCCCTGACGGGCGGGTTATGGGGGACAAGGAAATCTATTGCCTATGGAATACGATCTGAACACTGATCAACTCAGGCGCACTCCAACTGTGCCACTTTGATTTACCAGGACGTTTCAACGGACATGCTATTGAACAAATCCGAGTTTTTCCCCCCCTGGATTGTGAGTCCAGCTACCGAGGCCGGGACGGGATTCGAACCCACGACCCGGCGATTCCCTTCCCTCTCCTGCTCCAACGTTTTACCGCCTGAGCTATTTCGGACTCAATGCACTGCCTCAACTGCCCAATTTAAATATATAACATGAACTGTGGGCTGAGCGAGAGAGGGGGGATAATTGTGTGTCTGTGTGTGGGAGTGGTGTCTCGGTGTCAGTTCTCTCTCCTGAGTCCTTCCAGTCGGCCGCGCTCAAAACTCATCTCTTTGAACAGTTCTAGCACTACTAGTAACGCCACCACACTCCCCGCCCTAAGCTGACTGTCGTAATGTGTTTGTGGTACGTGAGTCATTGTCAAAAGCGTGCGCATGTGTGCGCGAGTCACTTTGTGAGAGCGCGTTTAGAGTTATAATTATTATAAGATAAGCGCATTATAAATACCGTTATTATTATTATTATTATTATTATTATTATACTAGGCCATACTATAACTGATTACTTAGGGCAGACAATAACTGATTATAGAGGCCAAACTATTACTGATCACTAGGCCAGACTATAACTGATCACTAGGCCAGACTATAACTGATTATAGAGGCCAGACTATAACTGATCACTAGGCCAGACTATAACTGATTATAGAGGCCAGACTATAACTGATCACTAGGCCAGACTATAACTGATTATAGAGGCCAGACTATAACTGATCACTAGACCAGACTAACTGATTATAGAGGCCAGACTATAACTGATCACTAGGCCAGACTATAACTGATTATAGAGGCCAGACTATAACTGATCACTAGACCAGACTAACTGATTATAGAGGCCAGACTATAACTGATTACTAGGTGTCACACCAGGGAGGAAGAGTATATACCACACGGAACTGTTGGATATTTAGTTCGATTTTAATGATTTGATCTTCTCATTCGCACGACAAACAATAGACAAGATGTATACAAACCTACGCAATATTCACTCAATTCATACATGCACCTATAATACACGCACACCGTTAACCATTCGCACACTGTTCACAGCACTAACCACACATCCTACACTTATTGTTCCACTACGATGTCACATCTCAATGTCTGTCGATAATAACTGACACTAATTAATGCTTAGATCCTCGAACGATCAAACAGTTTGATTGGTACTCCGACCGTGGATAAAGGTGAATGTAGCGTCGCTGCTTGTTGGAATAAAGATGAATGTAGCGTCGCTGCTTGTTGGAATAAAGATGAATGTAGCGTCGCTGCTTGTTGGAATAAAGGTGAATGTAGCGTCGCTGCTTGTTGGGATAAAGATGAATGTAGCGTCGCTGCTTGTTGGAATAAAGGTGAATGTAGCGTCGCTGCTTGTTGGAATAAAGATGAATGTAGCGTCGCTGCTTGTTGGAATAAAGATGAATGTAGCGTCGCTGCTTGTTGGAATAAAGATGAATGTAGCGTCGCTGCTTGTTGGAATAAAGATGAATGTAGCGTCGCTGCTTGTTGGAATAGAGATGAATGTAGCGTCGCTGCTTGTTGGAATAGAGATGAATGTAGCGTCGCTGCTTGTTGGAATAGAGATGAATGTAGCGTCGCTGCTTGTTGGAATAAAGATGAATGTAGCGTCGCTGCTTGTTGGAATAAAGATGAATGTAGCGTCGCTGCTTGTTGGAATAAAGATGAATGTAGCGTCGCTGCTTGTTGGAATAAAGATGAATGTAGCGTCGCTGCTTGTTGGAATAGAGATGAATGTAGCGTCGCTGCTTGTTGGAATAGAGATGAATGTAGCGTCGCTGCTTGTTGGAATAGAGATGAATGTAGCGTCGCTGCTTGTTGGAATAGAGATGAATGTAGCGTCGCTGCTTGTTGGAATAAAGATGAATGTAGCGTCGCTGCTTGTTGGAATAGAGATGAATGTAGCGTCGCTGCTTGTTGGAATAGAGATGAATGTAGCGTCGCTGCTTGTTGGAATAAAGATGAATGTAGCGTCGCTGCTTGTTGGAATAAAGATGAATGTAGCGTCGCTGCTTGTTGGAATAAAGATGAATGTAGCGTCGCTGCTTGTTGGAATAGAGATGAATGTAGCGTCGCTGCTCATTGATTCAGTCACACCACTGGTCGAATAATCGCACTGTCTCTCGCGATGGCACGTCGAAGCTCCACCCGCACACCTCCTGGATCAAGTGGACTATCTCGTACACCACGCTGATTGATTACATTTCCACATGAAGTATATACAAATCCAACTTCTCAGCTGGTGATAAGGAGCATCTCATACAACATATAAAACGTATCTCTCCATAAGACATCCGCCATTGCTAAAAAGTTACTTCCGCCGGAATGACGACACTGCAGCGATGACGACCGCAAACGGCTTCCGGACGTTGTCGCCGATTCCCGATCGTTTCCGACATCGAATAAAATATCGTAACAACAATCAATTCGAAATACCATGCACACCCACGAATACGACATATTCCTGCACAACACATAACCTCTCAATTCAATCAGAATCATTACGAAATCAACCGGCTCAACGAAACGATCATTCGATTCATCCCCGCGCGCCGATCGCCAGACGACACCGTAAACTCACCGATGCGCGCCGAATGTCACACAGTTCCGAACTAGAGCCGAACAACTTATACACTTTCCGAATCTACTACTTAACAAACGCGAATCAGCTATATAATAAACAAATACATACCCAAAGATGGGTGAAAAGTTTACTCAGTCTTCGACTATCTCGTGCTTGTCCCAGCGCCCACGACTGATGGCCGTTGACAAAGTCACCGTTATTATTAGCCGGTTACATGCGTAGTTATACACAACTACTTACTGTGTTTACACAACCAACATTGAGCATTTAGCTTCACTAACATTCTATCCTTCGATAGATCGCACGAGGCACACCAACCCGCCTCAATTCCTCACAAAAAAACTAACTTTTAACTCGAGAGCAAAAACCTCTCATGACTGACTGTCTTCCAAACGATTCACAGTCGTAACTCTTCAAACCAACATCCTACGTCACATGTTCCAAACACACATCTTACGTCACATGTTCTTGACGTCACTAAAAAGTACATGCCCTCACCACAACACACAACATAGAACGAAATTCCTCCCCAGAAGAGAATACTGCATAATGATTAAAATAAATTGTGACACAAGGGCAGACTGTAACTGATCACTAGGCCAGACCATAACTGATCACTAGACCAGACTATAACTGATTATAGAGGCCAGACTATAACTGATTATATAGGCCAGACTATAACTGATTACTAGGGCAGACTATAACTGATTATAGAGGTAAAACTATAACTGATTATATAGGCCACACTATAGCTGATCACTAGGCCAGGTTATAACTGATCACTAGGCCAGTCTTTAACTGACTACTAAGCCAGACTATAACTGTCCACTAGGCCAGACTACAACTGATTGTAAAAATATAATTGGTTATAGAGGCCACACTATAGCTGATCACTAGGTCAGGCTATAGCTGATCACTAGGCCAGACTACAACTGTTTACTTAGGGCAGACTATAACTGATTATAGAGGCCAAACTATAACTGATCACTAGGCCAGAATATAACTGATTATAGAGGCCAGACTATAACTGATTACTAGGGCAAACTATAACTGATCACTAGACCAGACATGACTGATTACTAGGGCAGACTATACCTGATTATAGAGGCCAGAATATATACAATTATAAAGGCCAGAATATAACTGATTATAGAGGCCAGACTATAACTGATTATAGAGGCCAGACTATAACTACTAGGGCAGACTATAACTGATTTTAGAGGCCAGAATATATAAGATTATAAAGGCCAGAATATAACTGATTATAAAGGCCAGACTATAACTGATCACTAGACCAGACTAACTGATTATAGAGGCCAGACTATAACTGATTACTAGGGCAGACTGTAACTGATCACTAGGCCAGACTATAACTGATCACTAGACCAGACTATAACTGATTATAGAGGCCAGACTATAACTGATATATAGGCCAGACTATAACTGATTACTAGGGCAGACTATAACTGATTATAGAGGTAAAACTATAACTGATTATATAGACCACACTATAGCTGATCACTAGGCCAGGTTATAACTGATCAGTAGGCCAGTCTTTAACTGACTACTAAGCCAGACTATAACTGTCCACTAGGCCAGACTACAACTGATTATAGAGGTAAAAATATAACTGGTTATAGAGGCCACACTATAGCTGATCACTAGGTCAGGCTATAGCTGATCACTAGGCCAGACTATAACTGTTTACTTAGGGCAGACTATAACTGATTATAGAGGCCAAACTATAACTGATCACTAGGCCAGACTATAACTGATTATAGAGGCCAGACTATAACTGATTACTAGGGCAAACTATAACTTCCACTAGACCAGACTATGACTGATTGCTAGGGCAGACTATACCTGATTATAGAGGCCAGAATATATACAATTACTATAAAGGCCAAAATATAACTTATTATAAAGGCCAGACTATAACTGATTATAGAGGCCAGACTATAACTGATTACTAGATTAGACTATAACTGATTTTAGAGGCCAGAATATATAAGATTATAAAGGCCAGAATATAACTGATTATAGAGGCCAGACTATAACTGATTATAGAGGCCAGACTATAACTGATTACTCGGGCAGACTATAACTGATTTTATGGATGGTCCTGAAATTTTAATTGAATTTTAACCAAAGTTTCTTGTATTAAAGTTGTAATTTTCTTAAGTATAATATGACCGTGGTTTTCTGGGTGAGAGACCAAACTTAGTTATCTGATGTATATAAGTTAATTCTTAACAACAGTTTTTATCACTTGACCTACAATAGCATAATGCATGCATAACTAACTAAAGCTGCTATAGCTAGTCCCCGATCACTATTAGTGCCAGTGGGACATTAAAACGAAGAAAATGAATGAATGAATGCCATCCCACTTTTTTGTGTCATTGTTTATCGTTGCATGTACGCTAATAAATTTGCAATGATCTTTCGATCCAAATAGGTTAAAAGTTGACCTTAGACAGATTGATTGATTGATTGTACATTGCTTAACGTCCCGACAGCAACAAGGCTTTCTCAGGACGTGCCTGCACTGCTTGTGAAAAAAAAAAAAAAATAAACAGAACATTGAATGTATGTCGCCAGCCGGTCAAATACATTAAATAAACCTAACACATGGGGCCTAAATAAAGCCAAGACCATTTAGCAACACACATCCAATATCAAGAGCTACAGGCAGTGCAGACAGTAGGGAGAGTTTTAAAAAGGCAAATACAGGTGAATGGACAAAGGGTAGACAGAAACACATGCCCCAGAATAGAGAGAAAAACCCACCCTGTGGGGCTGACCAGGGTGACCCTGGGAACTAAAAAATACCTAACCCCACCCAAGTCCCCCAGGGCAGACCCGGGTGGGGATGACCTTAGACAGTCCACTGTACAGGGAACAATAGACAACAAGTCATTAATTTCCACCAACGTGTCAAATGTACTTGAAACATCGTCAGTTTTTGTGAAATGATGTGCGATATTGGCAGGCCCACGTCGTGAACACTGAGCACTTCTGTTTCGCTACAAATACCGGTACAGTAGGGGCATAATTGTCACTTTCCTAACCATGCCACCACGACGAAGCCTAACGCCAGTAGATCAAGGCCGGGCGCTAGCATGGCTGCAGGATGGAATTTCCGGACGAGAAGTTGGGAGACTTCTTGGGGTGTCCCGTTCGGTGATCCAGAGGCTGCTGGCACGATTCCTAGAAACTGGAAGGGCAGAACGACGACCCTGCTCAGGACGCCCGCGCTGCACTGACCAGCAGAAGGGAGGACAGATACCTCTGCGTGGCGGCTCTGCGCGCACCAAACTGTCACGTCAACCACTCTGCGACATCAACTGATGCACGCTGCAAACGTTAACGTCAGCAGAAGCACAGTCTGCCGACGTCTGCGCGAAATTGGCCTGGCTTCATGCAAAGCAGCAGAGAGAATACCCCTCACTCTAGCTTATCGCAGAGCCCGGGTTGCCTGCTGTCGTCAACATGTGAGGTGAAACAGACTCCAGTGGACTCAGGTTCTGTTTACTAATGAGACACGGTTCACTGTGTCGTTCAACGACGGCAGGGTGAGGGTCTGGAGATGCCAGGGTGAGCGATTCACGGATGGATGCGTCCAAGAGGTGGATCGCTATCGAGAAGGCTCAATCATGGTCTGGGCAGGCTTCAGCAGGGAAGGCAGGACCCCCCTCCACGTCAACCGAGGCACCCTGACTGGACTGCACTATAGGGACGAGATTGTGCAGCCCCTCATCCAGCCAGCTCTCCAAGCCATAAGCGACAATGCTGTTCTGCAGGACGACAACGCTCGACCTCATCGCGCCCGTGTGGTGGATGAGTACCTTGAGCAACTGGGCATCATGAGGATGGAGTGGCCAGCTCGTTCACCTGATTTGGCTCCCATCGAGCACCTCTGGGACGTGCTGGGGCAACGTGTAGTCAGCAACCAACCCCCAACTTAAGGCGTCCCCCAGCTGACTCAGTTCCTGCATCAAGAGTGGGCAGCAATCCCACAACATGTTCTCCTAACCATGGTGAACTCCACGCGTCAACGCTGCATTGAATGCTTGGCTGCAATCGGTGGGTACATTCGCTACTGACTGGACCAGTCTTGTGTGACTTTTCAAATGAGGGGTGGATGATCATTCTAACGTACTGCTGTTGTTACGATTGCTTGATTTACATTAAAAAAAAAATGAAATTGTTACTGAATAAATTAGCAAAGTACTGACTCCAAGTATTGTTACATTATTTGTGTGGTGTTGTGCGTCTGCGATAAAAAGTGGCTCTTCAAGTTATCACCATTAGTATATAACTGATTACTAGGCCAGACTATAACTGATCATGACTATAACTGATTCGAGAGGCCACACTACAACTGATCACTAGGCCAGACTATAACTGATTATAGAGGCCAGACAATAACTGATTATAGGGGCCAGACTATAACTGATCACTAGGCCAGACTATAACTGATCACTAGGCCAGACTATAACTGATCACTAGGCCAGACTATAACTGATTATAGAGGCCGGATTGTAACTGATCACTAGACCAGACTATAACTGATCACTAGGCCAGCTGAGGGAAGAATGCCGGTCAGTTTCTGTTCAAAATCATTACCACAGACCTCAGAGTGGACAAAGAGGCTGAACACGTAAAAACGATTGGCCACTAATTCAAATGGTGAAAAATTACTGATTGGCTATGTTACGTTGTAGTCGTGTGGTAAAAATGCCTTGTAAACGTTTTTTTTTTTTTTATATCTTATTATTTTTCTCATCTTTTCAGTTTTTGTGTAGTCAGTGTGCTCACTGAGGCTCGCGTAGTTCACCTCAGTATTTTTTCTCCTGCAAGCTTGGAATTTAGTGTGTACATTTGCCGTCAGTAGTAAGAGGAGGCTGTGTAGTTCAGCAGAATGTTTAGACAAAGGCCAGCTGGTGTACTCAGTGACCGCACCTCGCCTAGTGTCGTTTTCTCCCTTCTTCCCAGGCCTCTGCTACGGTGCCACGCAGCTGGTTACTGCGGAGTATTTTCCCCTGACAAGAGATTTGTTGGATTTTGGTTGTTAACTACGTGGTCTTGTAAAAGGACGATTTTTCATCTGCAAGAGGATTTTCAGTATAACAATATAGTGTTTGAAGTGCTCTAAGTGTTGGTAATGGTTTCAGAACTGACAAAAGCGTATTCAGCTAGGAAAGTAACGTTCTATCGCATGGAAGAGTGCTTCACCATTTTGTAAAACGTAATGATTTTGGTCGGGCAAACCACTTTTTGCTTCTCGTTAGTTTTGGCTAGCAAAACTCAACTGCGCTCGGCACCTACGGGTTGGAGCGCAGTGTTCCTGGTCTGCGGAGATAGGTGGATATGAGCGGCTGTTATCCATGACTGCTTCTACAGGTGCTGTTTCGACTTTGCCGATTTTTCCAGAGTTCTCTCTACTGTCATTTTTCTGAGCCCTCCTTTGAACGGGAATCCCGGACTCTGTCGTTTGTTTTTTTTGCGTCTTGGGACTTTGCCATTTTTCTGACAGCTCTACTTTGTAACGGGCGCCTCGGACTCTGCCGTTTTCCCGAGGTTTTCCTTTGCAAAGGGCGTTTCGGACTCCATTTTTTGGGAGGTTTTCCTTTACAAAGGGAGCTTCAGGACTCTGTCATTTTTCAGGAGTCTTCCTTTGTAACGGGCGCGTCGGACGGACTGTGTCGTTTTTTCCGAGGCTTCCCATTATCGAAGAACATTTTGGACCTGCCATTTTTTAGATAGTTATCCTTTATAACGGGCGGCTCGCACTCTGTCCTTATTCCGAAGCTTCCCATTTCAAAGGACGTTTTGGACTCTGTTATTGTTTTTTTGGGGGCTCTTCTTTTGTAACGGGTGCCGCCTCGGACTCTGTCGTTTTCCGAGGCTTCCCTTTTACAAAGCTGAAAGGGCGCTTTGCACTTAGTCATTTTTGTACCGGTCGTCTTTTACCAAAAGCCTCCCTGACTTAGTTACTTTTCTAGACTTTGTGGACTTTGTCATTTTTGTCAAGGCTGCCTTTCATCTAGCTTCTCTAACTTAGTTATTTTTCTAGATTCTCCTTTACAAAGGGTACTTGTTTGGACTTTGTCATTCTTTTTAGAGACACGACTTAGATATTAGTACTGTGCTGCGCTACTGTAGTAACGCCCGATTACATTGTGACCAGCAGAGAATATATTTTTCTCAAACGGCCTCATGCCGGGGCATTTGTTGTTGCTTTACCATTATTAGCCTGTACTGCATTACTAGTCTATACGAAATGAGATCTTCGTTTCACATGTTTTATTGTAGTTAGTACCGAGTGCGAGTGACTGTGCTTGTGTGTCCTGACACGAAGCAAACATTTACATACACATTCACCGGTCACACAAACATTGCACACGGTCAGCGACGCTACAGAATTTGGTGTCGAAGGCTGGGGTGAGGCGACACTACACAGTTCTAACTCAGACTCCGAAAAGCCTAATCATTTTGATTCGATGGAATGTGCGCCCGCGCTCTTCTCGGTTTCGGTCCTCTTTTTCCAGCAGAGCGGTTTGTTTATAAATGCTGTCAACGCGTCTATTACACTATGGAAGGCAGTCACTGAATCAGCTCGCGCAGCTTCTTGTATGTAAGGACCAGCATAATGATAGAGGCAGGCAAGAGGCAGGATTCTCATTTGCTTTCGCATCTGCGGGCGACATGAGGATCTATGTTTATTCCAGACAGGAGGTGTTATCATTGAGTGTATCTCGCACAGTGTGATAGTGATCCTTTATACAGATGAGAAAAGGCATAAATCCTCAAGCGTCCGCCACGCAAGTTATAGGACTGTGACCCATGATAATCTGTGCCTAAGTTTTGCTTATTCAGTTCACACAATTTTAATGTCCAGGCTGAGTGGGGGAAAGGGAGCGAGATGGGCTATTGTAGTTTGCAGTAAGTTTTAACCGTTTCTTTTGTTTTTCAGTAACCGGCGTACATCAATGACCATATTATAAATGAACACACTTCCCCCCCCCCCCCCCCCTCTTTTTTCTGGTAAAGACAGAGTCGGGTTCACTACGGAATATACTTGAATCTGCTGAGGCACATATAATTCTGAAAACTCAGAAATTTAAAAGCCAGGTTGCAAATTTAAAACATATGCTGACACAGTTCTAACTCAGACTCCAAAAAGCCTAATCATTTTCATTCGATGGAATGTGAGCTAGAGCTATTGTGTATCTGTCCCCTTTTTTCAGCAGAGTGGTTTGTTTATAATTGCTGTCAACGCGTCTATTACACTATGGAAGGCAGTCACTGAAATCAGCTGGCGTAGCTTCTTGTATGTAAGGACCAGCATAATGATAGAGCCAGGCAACAGGCATGATTCTCATTAGCTTTCGCATCTGCGGGCGTCATGAGGATCTATGTTTATTCCAGACTGACAGAAGGTGCGTATCAGTGAGTGTATCTAATTCAGTGTGATAGTGGCCCTTTCTACTGATGAGAAAAGGCATAGATCCTCAGGAGTCCCATCATGCAAGTTACAGGACCGTGACTCATGAGAATCTGTGCCTAAGTTTTGCTTTTTCAGTTCACACAATTTTAATTTCCAGGCCGAGTGGGGGAAGGGGAGGGAGATGCGCTTATTGTGGTTTGCAGTGAGTTTCAGCAGTTTCTTTTCTTTTACAGTAACCGGCGTACATCAATGACCATATTATAAATGAACACACTTTCCCGCCCTCTATCGTTCTGTTAAAGACAAATTCGGGTTCACTACAGAATATACTTGGATCTGCTGAGGCACACATACGGGCAGAAATGTAAAAGCCAGGTTACAAATTAAAAATATATACTAAAATGGGCTTTCATCGGAACTGCCGTCAGATGGTACGGCAGAAGGTTCTCTGTTCCGTCTGATGTGCACAGAGACAAATGAACCTATCAAGAAACATTCATTCCACCGTTACCGCATACTTTCACGAGGATAAATATAATTATTCTTGTTTTTACATCAGACGGATGGCAGTCACTGCCTAGCAATGGTCGCCCATAACCAAAGACAAAACTCCCCAAGAGGCATAGATCTTCATGAGTTCCGCGCAGAGTGCGGGGGCTTGTGAGAAGCTAAATGTACTGTATGTATCTTGGTGGCTAGTGTTGCCTCTATGCTGCTATGTTTACGCAGCCGGGATGAAATCGCGACCACCGAGCCCAAAACAAAACACCCATGGCTGTCAAGTTGTCAACACGTGCGATTGGACGACCGTCCCGGCACTAGAATAGCGCGATGCTCATGCTCCCTTTAGGTTCATGGCAGTGCAAACTCGAGTCAGTTTGGAGACTAACTGTACACCGTAGTCGTAGTATGATACAATCACACCAGACGCACGCACGTAGGGTTCTTGTATAGAACCGTCACTCGGCTGCAACTCGTCACACGCGGCACAAGGTTGTAGACCACACTGGAATAACAAAATTATTTATTTGCAGCGATGCAATCTCGGCACAATGCATCCACAAATGCATCCACTCACTTATACACTGTCTCCTCTACAATGCATCAACACTTTTGACACGCTGCGTCTCTCATACAATGTGCACACATATTTCCTAACACCCTCTTTTATACTGTTACAGATTTCCAGAACAATCCAGCAAATTCATACAACTCAAGCAATCAGAAAAGGATATGTAACCAAAACGTATTAATATTCATGAAAAAGAATACTCCAGATCCGTCTACAAATTGTCACTACCATCTAGGCGCCTTCGATACAGTGTTACGAAATGTAGCCAAAACCTTTGACGTCATATCTGAGGTCACTAGAATAATCGCACGGTTTTGAGAACGTTCTAGGTCAAACGAGATCAGACTTTGGCAACAATGTAACAAAAAGACGCTTCATTTTAGCTACACAACAGAAATCGATCGCAATCCTCCAAGCAAAAAGAAAATGAATTCTACTGAAAAGGTACGTAATTCTTATCCAAAATAACTCAAATGAATATCCGATCTTTCCTATAATCAACACACACATTCTCTGAAAAGACTGAGCCCTCCTTTGAACGGGAATCAACTAAGCAAACAAACGTCGTGCCGCCGTCGGCCGCATTGAGCCTGCGCGCAGTCGTGTTATTGTCATCCACAGTCGTGTTATTGTCATCCACAGTCGTGCGCGGGCCGACTACGGCCGATGTCGGCTGGAGGACATTTGCTTTGTGAGAAGGGTTGATTGATTGATTGTACATTGCTTAACGTCCCGACAGCAACAAGGCTTTCTCAGGACGTGCCTGCACTGCTTGTGAAAAAAAACTAAACAGAAAATTGAATGTATGTCGCCAGCCGGTCAAATACATTAAATAAACCTACAACATGGGGCATAAATAAAGCTAAGACCATTTAGCAACACACATCCAATATCAAGAGCTACAGGCAGTGCAGACAGTAGGGAGAGTTTTAAAAAGGCAAATACAGGGGAATGGACAAAGGGTAGACAGAAACACATGCCCCAGAATAGAGAGAAAAACCCACCCTGTGGGGCTGACCAGGGTGACCCTGGGAACTAAAAAATACCTAACCCCACCCAAGTCCCCCAGGGCAGACCCGGGTGGGGGGTGTGAGAAGGGGTAAACTTAGGTCTGACATTGCTGCAGGAAAGGACCGAACTACTTTTCAGTGTATAATGGCTGAATATGGCAAGTGACAGGCATTTCCACTGACGTTCTCCGTCGCTACATGAGTTTGCTCGATGTGCACGAAGACAGCAGTGTCCAGGATTACATGTCTAGTCACGTTGCTTATAGGCAGGAAAGTTAGTTTAAAAAACACCAATGAGAACCGTTTTATTGGCGGATTTTAGCACCCAAAACTCAACCTACTGAAGGCAATTTTACGTACAGGTATATCACAGATTTGCGAGGCAGTGATGCAATATGTACTGTTGCCGGGTAACTGATAGGCACATTCTTACACACACACGCACACACAAACACACACACGCGGGCGCGCACGCACACACACACAAATCCGCAAACACTTCCGGCTACAGATAACGTTTATTTACTGCAAGTAACAAGAACAGCGAAATCAGTGCACCTGAAACGGAAACAAGAAAGGCAAAGCCATTATGGCTCACGTGTATGACCGATTTACATGTGTGACCTTTGTGACAAGGGCTGGCTTCTGCAGCAGCAAAATCCATGTTTTCTGAAAATGTAAGCATTTTTCACACATCTGTCAACCCCCCGTGACCCTTGACCTTGTGATGGGTCGACTAAATTAGTATGCATAGGAAGGTCTTATCATTAGCTATCTTTGTACCATATTTGGTTGAAACAGTTGCAAAAATTGGAGAATACCTACAATTTTATTTTAAAAAATCAGAATTTCACACACATTTGCCTCTTGTGACCCTTGACCTTGCCAAGGGGTCATCCAGATTAGTATACATAGATAGGTCTTATCATCAGGTATCCCTATACCAAATTTGGGTTTTAAGTTGTGAATAGTATTTGAGAGAAAAACATCTTTTGTCAAAATATGGCTATTTTTTACCTATTTCCTGAGCTCTTGTGACCCTTGATCTTTCCGAGAAAATTAGTACTTATAGAAAGGTCTTATCATTAGGTATCGTTGTACCAAGTGTGGGTTTGAAGTTGTGAATAGTATTTGAGAAATAAATAAAATATGTCAAAATATAACTATTTTTGACCAATTTCCTGATCCCCTGTGACCTTGAACTTTGTGAGGAATCACTCAAATTGGTATGTTTAGAAAGGTCTTACCACAAAGTATCATTGGGCCAAGTTTGAAGAATGTGGCTTGAATAGTCTCCGAGAAAATGCCAACGTTAATGTTTACCATGGACGACGGCGGACGGACGACAGATGACGGACGGACGACCAGTGGCCCAAACATAGACTCACTTTTGATTCGCACGAGAGACAAAAAAAACCAAAAAAACTCACGCAAACTAACATAACCAACAAACATTATTCAGAAAGCAACATTCAGAAGATCACGTGTAACCAGGAAGAAATGATCACTGAGGAATACTGTGCAGGGGCGGATCTGGAGGGGGGGGGGTCCGGCCCTCCCAAGGCCCCAATTTTTTTTAAATGCTATAACTAAGTCCCTTTTTGTGGTCTTTCGACCCCCCCCCCCCCCACCCCCAACCGTCTCCCATTCCCCCGCCTTTCGATATTTCGGCCACTGAAATCAATGTCTAGCGTCAGGGAGGTCTTTTGTGTCACGTTGAAGGTCCCAAACAAAAGACTGACCCCCACCCCCCCACCCGAGGTAACTGATCCGCCTCTGCTGCGTACGTATAATAAGAATGATTAACCAGACGTAACCCTTTCACTGCTGAAACACAGAACAACACAAAACTGCAAGAGGCATAGATCCTCATAAGCTCCCTTAATTATGTGAAAACTGAATTAACAAGATTTCATAAGACAGTCTGCCACCACGCCTTATGGGGTTACACAAACCGTGTGAATTCAATGAGTGCGTCATAATGAGGCATTTTCCGACTTTTCACGTGAAAATAAATCTCAGCACTGGACAGGCCGATTGGTAAACTACACATCAGAGAAAAGAAGGTGTCATTGACGGAGATGCTTTGGCTGAATGCACGAAAGGTCAGTGACTAAATTAACTCATTCTACCCCAGACACACCACAGCAAGATATGGATCGACCATGATAGTTCAAGGGGGATGCCAGAATAGTTTGGCGCCTATGGGCGCCAAGCTATTCTGGCATCACCCTTGAACTAACCAGGTCGATCTGTGTCGTGCACTGCAATGCAGTCTTCAGAGTACAACGGCAAAATTTGGGGATTTTGGTCTTGGAGTAGAATGAGTTAAGTTTAGTCTTCTGCAAAGTGCACAGGAGACAATCGCAAGAACAACTGGATTAATCAATGTGTGCCTGACCTCCGTCAGCCCAAGAATAATACTGACAAGATCCAAGTTAACCATATCAAAGACTACAGAGACGAAAGAATATAAACCCTCCATGTTGTTTTTCAAATTAATAAAAGCACATCAAAAAGACTAAATGTGAGGAAACCTAGGATTTGAGATAAATAAGTATGGCAAAGCCCTTAAGGCTAACGTACATGAATGATCCAGTTGTAGCGTGAATTAACGGTTGGCTTTTGCATTTGCAAAATCCACGTTTTCTCAAAATAATGCAATTTTAACACTTCTGTCAATCTCCCGTGACCTTTCCGAGTAGTGAATCAAACTATACTAATGGTTAAAACTTAAGAGCCACCCCACTTTTTTGTGTCATTGTATATCGTCGCAAGTACGCTAATAAAATACAATGTTCTTTCGATCCAAATGGGTTAAAAGTTGACCTTAGACAGTCCACTGTACAGGGAACAATAGACAACAATTCATCAATTTCCACCAACGTGTCAAATGCACGTAAAGCATCGTCAGTTTTTGTGAAACGCTGTCCGATATTGGCAAGCGTACCAAAGGCAGGCAGGTGGAAAAACTCGGCATAGTACGCACAGAAAGGTTTTATCAGCTACCTTTCGGCCAAATTTGGTTGAAAACGTTTACAAAAGTGCTAATAAAAGCTAGAATTCTACTTCTTTTTTGTTTTGTTTTTAATTTTATTTTTTTTTTTTAATTTTTATCATCATTTGCTGATCTCTTGTGACCCTTGACATTTCTAAGGGGTCATCTAAATTAGCATGCATACGAAGTTCTTAGCATAATGTCTCTCTGGACCAAGTTTGGCTTTGAAGTTATAATTTTTCTTTTTTATTTCTTTTTTTTTTTTTTTTTTTTTTGGGGGGGGGGGGGGAGGGGGGGAGGTTAAGAAATAGGTATTTGTGACTTATTTCCTGATCTCCAGACCCTGGACCTTTCTGAGAGATCATATAAATTAATCATGCTTAGGAGAGTCTTGCCATCAGGTATGTCTGCACCACGTTTGCGTCTGAGGTTATGAACAGTATCTAAAAAAAGAAATTAAACCAAAATATAGCTATTTATACCTACTTCCTGATCTCCTGTGCTCCTTGACTTTTCCAAGGAGTCATCCAAATTACTAAGCATAGAAAGGTCTTACCATTAGGTATCTGTGTACTACATTTCGGTTTGAAGTTGTGAATAGTAGTGAAAAAAGCTAATTTTGTCAATATATGGTTATTTATTTACCTATTTCTTAATCCGTGTGACCTTGACCTTTATGAGATGTCAACGAAAGTAGCGTGTTTAGAAAGATTTGCCACAGAGTATCCTTGGGCCAATTTGGACGACTGTGGCTCGATTAGTCTCCGAGAAAATGCCAACGTTAAAGTTTACCACGGACGGCGGCAGACATCGAACAGACGACGGACGGAAGACCAGTGGCCCAGAACATAGACTCACTTTTGTTTCGAACGCGAGCCCCAAAAAGTTGTTGCAGACACACCCTCCGTGTTTAAATCAAACTCTGATCACCTGCATTAACACCTCCTCTGCCAGTAGACGCAAATTGTGTATCTGAAATCTTTGTGAATAAATTCGAGACGTGCCGGCCCGGATACGCGGCATTGGTATCAGTTTCAGCCAACTTAATAAAATTTCAAATACAAAACGATTTCCAAATACCGTCAGTAGCTCGCTTGAGCTTGCCCTTAGCACCACGTGAATGTTCTGTGTTTACGTACAGTGTGTGAGTGAATGCGTGTGATTCACGTGAGCGTGCTTGTTGGGTTCAGTTCGCGGCTACATTCTGCGCATTGAGTTATATTATAAATATGAGAAATGCGCCATATAAATACCATGTAATAATAAGCCAGGTGTACACATGGAGCAGGCATAAGCCGGGTGTACACATGGAGCAGGCATAAGCCAGGTGTACACATGGAGCAGGCATAAGCCGGGTGTACACATGAAGCAGGCATAAGCCGGGTGTACACATGGAGCAGGTATTAGCCGGGTGTACACACGGAGCAGGCATAAGCCGGGTGTACACACGGAGCAGGCATAATCCGGGTGTACACACGGAGCAGGCATAAGCCGGCTGTACACACGGAGCAGGCATAAGCCGGGTGTACACACGGAGCAGGCATAAGCCGGCTGTACACACGGAGCAGGCATAAGCCGGGTGTACACACGGAGCAGGCATATGAGCCGGGTGTACACATGGAGCAGGCATAAGCCGGGTGTACACACGGAGCAGGCATAAGTCGGGTATACACATGGAGCAGGCATTAGCCGGGTGTACACGTGGAGCAGGAATAAGCCGGGTGTACACATGGAGCAGGCATAAACCGGGTGTACACATGGAGCAGGCATTAGCCGGGTGTACACATGGAGCAGGCATAAGCCGGGTGTACACATGGAGCAGGCATAAGCCGGGTGTACACATGGAGCAGGCATTAGCCGAGTGTACACATGGAGCAGGCATAAGCCGGGTGTACACATGGAGCAGGCATAAGCCGGGTGTACACATGGAGCAGGCATTAGCCGAGGGTACACATGGAGCAGGCATAAGCCGGGTGTACACATGGAGCAGGCATAAGCCGGTCAAGTGTACACATGGAGCAGGCATTAGCCACGTTTCCGAATGCGGCACGCCTGGCATGAGTTAAGTCAACGCCGGCAGAGCCCAGCCATCGAAGGACTGTGGATATGAATTGGTGTCAGCAAGAAGCACAGATCCTCATGAGCCCCCGCATCGCGACTCCATGTTCGTAACGTCGTATCCTGCCAAGTGCTACTGAAAGATTTTGACAATAAAGTAAAATAAAAATAAAATAAACTTTACTTCTCGTCGACATAATAAATACTATTTTCTTTTCAAACGAATAAAAAATCTTGAAAACCACACGTCGGCATGTTCCTGTGAATCCAGCAAACTAAACAAGCAGAAACAATAGAAACGATTATGTTTACATACAAAAGAAAACGGGACATTATAACATACATTTCAAACCATCGCATGAATGCCAGGAGAAATTTGAATAAATAGGTAAAATCTAATATTGAAGATCAGTATGATTAAATATAAGCAAAATATACCACATTTAAATGATCTCAACACTAACAAACCCTGAGAATCAAAATCCAACACTTAAACAGACTAATACATTTTTTTAAAAAGCAAAAAACAGAAACCATGCTAAACATGGACATGTTCCATTTGAAAGAGTATCCATCTGTAATCATACGGATGGCACAGAAACTGGTGTGGCCCTGGCCCCTAACAGTAGAGTACCCCCCCCCCCCCCCCACTATATATTTTTTGTTTAGATCCTCCCCTATCTTTTTTCGACGTTTCAGAGGGAATGTCGCTTCATCACCCAACCCCCGTCCCCCGCGACTGAATGGAGATTGAAAAAAATGTTAAGTAACGTCAGGGTACCCCGCCTCCCCCCCCCCCCCCCCCCCCCACCATCTCCACTAAACAAATAATACTTCCTATGCTGCTGCATACGCACAGAGCTTTATGTAGTGGAGTGACCCAAAAATGCGTCTTCTGAGTGAACTTTTGTTCAAGAAATATGTTAATTCTGTCTACAGAACATGTGAAAAATTGCGGCAAACCTCAGGAAACGGGGTGGAGTGGCAGGGGACACATTCAGCTCTATACGGGCAAAGGACGCCGCAAGTCAGGTTTGTGGTAGAGTGGGACACATTCAGCTCTATACAGGCAAAGGACGCCGCAAGTCAGGTTTGTGGTAGAGTGGGACACATTCAGCTCTATACAGGCAAAGGACGCCGCAAGTCAGGTTTGTGGTGGAGTGGGACACATTCAGCTCTATACAGGCAAAGGACGCCGCAAGTCAGGTTTGTGGTGGAGTGGCATGGGACACATTCAGCTCTATACAGACAAAGGACGCCGCAAGTCAGGTTTGTGGTAGAGTGGGACACATTCAGCTCTATACAGACAAAGGGCGCCGCAAGTCAGGTTTGTGGTAGAGTGGGACACATTCAGCTCTATACAGGCAAAGGACGCCGCAAGTCAGGTTTGTGGTAGAGTGGGACACATTCAGCTCTATACAGACAAAGGGCGCCGCAAGTCAGGTTTGTGGTGGAGTGGGACACATTCAGCTCTATACAGGCAAAGGACGCCGCAAGTCAGGTTTGTGGTAGAGTGGGACACATTCAGCTCTATACAGACAAAGGGCGCCGCAAGTCAGGTTTGTGGTGGAGTGGGACACATTCAGCTCTATACAGGCAAAGGACGCCGCAAGTCAGGTTTGTGGTAGAGTGGGACACATTCAGCTCTATACAGACAAAGGGCGCCGCAAGTCAGGTTTGTGGTGGAGTGGGACACATTCAGCTCTATACAGGCAAAGGACGCCGCAAGTCAGGTTTGTGGTGGAGTGGCATGGGACACATTCAGCTCTATACAGGCAAAGGACGCCGCAAGTCAGGTTTGTGGTGGAGTGGCATGGGACACATTCAGCTCTATACAGGCAAAGGACGCCGCAAGTCAGGTTTGTGGTGGAGTGGGACACATTCAGCTCTATACAGGCAAAGGACGCCGCAAGTCAGGTTTGTGGGACACATTCAGCTCTATACAGACAAAGGGCGCCGCAAGTCAGGTTTGTGGTGGAGTGGGACACATTCAGCTCTATACAGGCAAAGGACGCCGCAAGTCAGGTTTGTGGTGGAGTGGGACACATTCAGCTCTATACAGGCAAAGGACGCCGCAAGTCAGGTTTGTGGTGGAGTGGCATGGGACACATTCAGCTCTATACAGGCAAAGGACGCCGCAAGTCAGGTTTGTGGTGGAGTGGGACACATTCAGCTCTATACAGGCAAAGGACGCCGCAAGTCAGGTTTGTGGTAGAGTGGGACACATTCAGCTCTATACAGGCAAAGGACGCCACAAGTCAGGTTTGTGGTAGAGTGGGACACATTCAGCTCTATACAGGCAAAGGACGCCGCAAGTCAGGTTTGTGGTAGAGTGGGACACATTCAGCTCTATACAGGCAAAGGACGCCGCAAGTCAGGTTTGTGGTAGAGTGGGACACATTCAGCTCTATACAGGCAAAGGGCGCCGCAAGTCAGGTTTGTGATGGAGCGGCATGGGACACATTCAGCTCTATACAGGCAAAGGACGCCGCAAGTCAGGTTTGTGGTGGAGTGGGACACATTCAGCTCTATACAGACAAAGGACGCCGCAAGTCAGGTTTGTGGTGGAGCGGCATGGGACACATTCAGCTCTATACAGGCAAAGGGCGCCGCAAGTCAGGTTTGTGGTGGAGTGGGACACATTCAGCTCTATACAGGCAAAGGGCGCCGCAAGTCAGGTTTGTGGTGGAGTGGGACACATTCAGCTCTATACAGGCGAAGGGCGCCGCTAGTCAGGTTTGTGAAAAGCAAGATTTTCATTGTATTACAATAACAATCAGTCTTTTAAAAAATAGACTTGGCATCTGAAAAAGTATCTTTTTAATTTGGCATATCAGTGTTAATTTCCTTTGCCTCCCATCATGTGATTTTGGATGGTGTTGCTGTAAACAGAATGTGTTCGTTGTGTGAATGTCATGTGTTTGTCTTGTACTGTGTTTGTCTTCAGTCAAGTCAAGAGTTGGCACTTCGGCCATTTTCACATGGACAGCGTATACGTATATCAGTTCAAAACCAAAATGAAGAACATAACCTGGGGTATATTGACATTCTAAGTTGAAATGACAGTTTTCATAAAAAGACAGTATCACGTGGCACAGAAGTAATCAATCAATCATTGGAACACATCGTTGTTTCTCTTTTTCGTCTCTCGAAACATTTGAAAAGAAACCATGCGAACTGTCTCGTTCCGTAGATGCATTTTCACAGGATAACAACTGAGTGAGCTAAACACTTTCACGGTTGTTATCTACAGTTGCCCAAAAATCCGGACGCAAGTCTCTATACTTCGGACAGTGAAACACAACGTGAGCTTCGTCTTCGATAGTTGGTGGGCAAAATGGACAGTCGTTCATTCCATCAGTAACGTTTCGAATAAAACGATTCCTGTGTGTCTGGATATCACTTACTCCGAGCCTAAAGCGCACCGGGCCATCTCTGAAACATGTTATTCGAATATCTTTAAAATACGATTCAGGCTCCAGAGTGAACTTATACGTTCTGTACAGCCGACGCTGACTGTCCCTGAGGCCGGCGAACCATTCTTGACGAACAACATCGACTAACCTCTGTTTAAACTCAGACAAAACTGAAGCGCCTTTCATTCCCTACTCCTTGACGAACAACATCGACTAACCTCTGTTTAAACTCAGACAAAAAGCGCCTTTCATTCCCTACTCTTGACGAACAACATCGACTAACCTCTGTTTAAACTCAGACAAAAAGCGCCTTTCATTCCCTACTCTTGACGAACAACATCGACTAACCTCTGTTTAAACTCAGACAAAAAGCGTCTTTCATTCCCTATTCCGTGATTCATCCAAACAAAGTTAAATCCTAAACAATCCAGACCAAAAGGGTGACTGCCAAGCGTGTAAAATGCAAAGAAGAACCAAACGGAGAAAGAAACACGCTTAGAAAAGACGGGTACAACACAATTTATTAATATTTCGGGTAAATACCCTTTGTCAAAATAGACAAACAAACAGAGAGATTAAGCCGCTACAGTTAAATTAGTTAAATCCTGTATTCTCTACAGTGGCTCGTACTTTTGATACCCAATTTGTGTTTGTCTTCAGTGTGAATGTGTGTGTGTGTGTCACGTGAGGTGTGCGTGATGGGTTCAGTTCGCTGCGCTTTGAGCCGATTCGCAGAATTGGGAAAAGCGCCTATATAATAAGCGGTATTATTATTATTAAATACTGTAGTTAGTATGCCTGAACTGTTGTTGTGATTTATAGTTTGTGTGTGTTTATAATCATATTTAAAGCGTTCCGAGCCTGCGTAAGTGGGGAAACGGGACGCTATAGAAAAGCCCTGTATTATTATTATTATTATATTTTGCACTCATAGGGCAACAATCAGATTTTTTCTTTAATTAAGTGCAAAGTGTTCCAAACAATTTATTTGTAGGCAAAGGGTCTGCTGCTACTAGAATGTATATATGAAACCGACGCGCACGAGTGTAATGAATTGCTCATGGAGCACTGCAAGCATGTTTCATCGTTTAAGTGCCACGGTGTGCCTGTGTGCGCGCGCGTTTGTGCATGTGCGTGTTCTAATTTGTGCTCGAGTGTACTATGCATATTGTGCATGCAATACGTGTGCTGGTCTGTAAATTTGGACTTACGGCTCGAAGCCATAAAGTCCAAAATCGCGGACCAGCACACAAATTTGTATGCTCCAGTTTTCGTTGTCTTGCATGAGCGACCTACGTCATATCATTTGATTATGACGTACTGGGTGCTGTTCGTGCAAGTGAGTCTTGATTACGTCACGATATCTGACGCAATCCTATGTTTAGAAATGAGTGACGCAATTTATTCTGGACTTGAATTGGGATTGAATTTCAGGCAGATCTACAATTTGTCACTTGCTTAGTGAATATGTGCTATGTGTGTTTTCAAGCTGTCAGACCGAGTGAAACGACCATCACACTGTTTACACACAAAGGGCCTGTCGCCTATATGAAACATCGTGTGTGTTTTCAAGTCGTCAGACCGAGTGAAACGAGCATCACACTGTTTACACACAAAGGGCCTGTCGCCTGTATGAGTCCTCATGTGTTTTTTCAAGTCGTCAGACCGAGTGAAACGAGCATCACACTGTTTACACACAAAGGGCCTGTCGCCTGTATGAGTCCTCATGTGTCTTTTCAAGTGGCCAGACCGAGTGAAACGAGCATCACACTGTTTACACACAAAGGGCCTGTTGCCTGTATGAATCATCGTGTGTGTTTTCAAGCTGCCAGACCGAGTGAAACGAGCATCACACTGTTTACACACAAAGGGCCTGTCGCCTGTATGAGTCCTCATGTGTGTTTTCAAGTGGCCAGACCGAGTGAAACGAGCATCACACTGTTTACACACAAAGGGTCTGTCGCCTGTATGAATCATCGTGTGTGTTTTCAAGTCGTCAGACCGAGTGAAACGAGCATCACAATGTTTACACACAAAGGGCCTGTCGCCTGTATGAATCCTCATGTGTGTTTTCAAGTTGCCAGAGTGAGCGAAACGAGCATCACACTGTTTACACACAAAGGGCCTGTCGCCTGTATGAGTCCTCATGTGTCTTTTCAAGTGGCCAGACAGAGTGAAACGAGCATCACACTGTTTACACACAAAGGGCCTGTCGCCTGTATGAATCATCGTGTGTGTTTTCAAGTGGCCAGACTGAGTGAAACGAGCATCACACTGTTTACACACAAAGGGCCTGTCGCCTGTATGAATCATCGTGTGTGTTTTCAAGTGGCCAGACTCAATGAAACGAGCATCACATTGTTTACACACAAAGGGCCTGTCGCCTGTATGAATCCTCATGTGTGTTTTCAAGTTGCCAGACTGAGTGAAACGAGCATCACACTGTTTACACACAAAGGGTCTGTCGCCTGTATGAGTCCTCGTGTGTTTTTTCAAGTCGTCAGACCGAGTGAAACGAGTATCACAATGTTTACACACAAAGGGCCCGTCGCCTGTATGAGTTCTCATGTGTGTTTTCAAGCTTCCAGACGTAGTGAAACGAGCATCACACTGTTTACACACAAAGGGCCTGTCGCCTGTATGCGTCCTCATGTGTGTTTTCAAGTGGCCAGACAGAGTGAAACGAGCATCACACTGTTTACACACAAAGGGCCTGTCGCCTGTATGAATCCTCATGTGTGTTTTCAAGTGGCCAGACTGAGTGAAACGAGCATCACACTGTTTACACACAAAGGGCCTGTCGCCTGTATGAGTCCTCATGTGCCTTTTCAAGTCGCCAGACTGAGTGAAACGAGCATCACACTGTTTACATACAAAGGGCCTGTCGCCTGTGTTAATCCCACCATTCCTCTCCCCAACAGTTCTTGTTAATCCACCATCAATGCGAATAGCATTACTTCTGTCCACCTCAGAAGATGTCTGTTGAACTGTGGCATAAATTGGGTCAATATCGTATCTTCTATGTGCTCGTGAACAGTGAATCCTAAGACCACAGAGGTCATCAAACGCAGCCTGACAGTGTCTACAAACAAAAGGTCTGTCTGGAGGTGTTATATTGTCGTCCTGCGCCTGCCGACGATAAACAAGCGGCTTCATGATCCGTCCTGGTCCCGTCACACTGTCCGTTCTCCGACTGCCAGTTACCTGTACCTGCGCAAAGAACAAGAATGTCTTTTGTTTAACACAATCAACCCAAAGACTGGCGCCGCATTTCCCAAAGTTCTGAGGTGTAACAACTACGTACCAGTTGCAGGAGATGAATCGCCCGTGGTAATTTAAGGGAGAGAGGGGGAATTGGAGAATCCTAAGCCAGCCTTCCCATTGTCTTCGAGCCGACCCCTAAGACAAAGCTATTTCGGCCATCACCCTCCCTCACCCCCTACCAACCCCCCGCCTTTCTCAGAGCACTCAATACATTTTCAAATCGTTGAAGAAGCGGTATTTTTCAATCGGCTATCAACCCAGGGTCAATCCCTAAATTAAATCTATATACATGCCTTAGAATGCTACATGCATAAACGGACGAGCACATAACTGAGAGGTGTGTCACTTTACTTTTCAAAACGCACATTCAATGTTTTCTAAAGCCTAGCTCTTGTCAGGGTAAGGAAACCCGGTGCAGGCGGGGTCATCTTCCTTTCGAGTCAGGGCCCTATAGAAATATATTTTGCGGATCAGACTGGTGGAGGGGATATACAGTCATTTGATAAAAAAATTACATAAGTTACCTATAACCTATACGTAACTTCAAAGTTTCCTCTGTAAGTTCTTAGAAGCGTATTAAAACAAGCACTTATAAGTGACTTTACTTAAGTTTTTACAAGTTCTTGTCTCAAGTCATCAGGTTACTTGGATAAATTTGTCAAGTTACATAGACAGCAAAATAACTCTTTTCTCAATAATAGTCTGGCGTTAGAACCGATGGGGTTAAATAATTAGATGCGACATCTCTCTGTGAATTGTATGACAAAAATAAGAAAAACTTATCATTATTTTTTTAGAAGAACTTGCTTTTTTCCATGGTCGCTTTCACCCCTATCTTTCTCACTTCTTCTAAAAAAGATGCCTTTAGTTCTTCAACATTCACAGGGTGACTACGCATCTTATCTTAAATTTCAGACTTCTCCTGTTTGTAATTGTCCAAATCATCCTGCACTCACATCATCACCGATTTTATTGTCTTCTAAATCTTTGCTAATAATAAGTTTCATACTACTAAGCTTTGCTCTAGCAAGAGTACTTAATGCTTCATGCTTTTGCAACTTCTTATGAAATGTTTTGTTAAGGGCTTATAAACCAAAGCATGTCAGGCATGTGAAAACACCGACACCTTCCCTAAAGAATGACACTCCCAACTACCTTGCAAACAGAGCTACCCTCTGGACAGAACTGGCTGAACCCACACCCACTGTTGTGTTGAGTTGAGAATTGAAAGCTGTGCTGTAACGTCTTTTACACCTGGAGTATTTCGCATCTTCACCTTCCAAATACTTCAATGCTTCTGTAATATTTATTAAACAAAATGAGTCAGCCTGTAATTTTTCATGAGGTATTTGCGGATACAAGGTTGCCAAATTTTATGATAAATAAAATATTTCAAATAAACTTAACTCTTTCCCTACGTATTGCTCCCGGTTTAGTGCTAGCCCAAACAAACCCTTAGCCATCGAAACACTTACGTTATGGCATTGTGCTCATTGCCATCTATAGACGAGGCACTAGTATTCTAGCGTTGTGTTTGTACAAAAATCGCATGAAGCACAGCTATCGCTCTAAGGGAAGCAACCACTTTAAAATGTTTCACCAACCATTTCTATGTTATCTGAAAGTGAATGCCCTTGTCGGATGGTGTCAGAACAAGGTGAAAGTAGCCGACAACTTACCGTGGATCTAATTTTTATGATAAATAAAATATTTCAAAATAAACTTAATTAACAATTACATTTTGCAACTTCTGAGGTATATAATTTGTTAGTGTAATAAAACAAAACAAGATCCATATGTGTCAGTTTTATATAATTTAATAATATTATTTGTTTTATCAACTACTACTTTAACAGCTTGGTTACTACTCAATACTTCTACATATGTGCCTTTCCTAATAGCAATAAATATTTTTGCTGACTCCATCACCAAGTCATCCCATGAAAGTTTGATTCCCTGTGTAATTTCTGCTTCTTCTGCTTGTTTCTGGTACTGCATGCCTTGCTTTCATGGACTTTCTATGGACTTTCATCAGTCAAGGCCAAGAAGTGTTTTGTCTTGATGATGCGGATGTATTCTACTGCTACAAAGATATGTGGCTCACAAGGGAATAATGAGAAGACCGTGTTTACCAAGGCATAGAGTCTGATAATGTTGCCAAACTTAGAATCGATGCAAGCGACAAATCTACAACAGCTGCCAACGATGTTATATTAGCAGACACAGATGACAGTAGATTTTTACATTCCACTTGAGTTTGAAATCCTAACAACACATTTGCCTTATTACCCAGGAGCACTAAATGACCATCTAAGCTTTGAACTAACTTTTATTGACTACTCCAAAGTAATTAAATCATCTGACACAGATATGCAACATACAAGATCTCAAACATCTCTTTAACTCATTCTACCCAAAAAACGAAATCCCACAATTTTGCCGTTGTCCTCTGAAGACTGCATTGCAGTACAGGACACAAATCGACCATGATAGTTCAAGGGTGATGCCAGAATAGCTTGGCACCCATAGGCGCCAAGATATTCAGGCATCACCCTTGAACTATCATGGTCGATCCTTATCTTGCTGTGGTGTGTCTGGGGTAGAATGAGTTAACTAGCTAGACTCATACAAAATCAGTACCAGTAAAGACTGCCGATTTATTATGTCCGTAAGATAAGACACAGTTTAATGCATACAAAGGTGATCCAATGTGGACCATCAACTTAAACACACCTGCTAAGTCACTGAAAGGCATACAAATGTTATTCCTTGAACCAAAAAATCCATACAAAAGGGAGATTACAAAGTAGGTAAAGGCACTGTCAGGGGAGAGAAGTGTGCATGATCGACCAGTGATCATAGATCTACGTGGTCAAAGCACACACAAAAAAATAGGAAAGAGGGGGTGCGCTAAGAAAGTGACTGGAAGCAATGCATATGGAAGCCCACCCCCCCCCCCTTTGGGGGGGGGGGGCATATCACATATCCACTGTTCCAGCCCCTTGGTGCATGGAAATTTAAGTCTAGGTTCCCCATGCTGGGTCCAGATAATTAGCCGGTGTAGAGAGCTGTTTCGGTCTTGGGGACCTCTTCAGCACAACATCGGCAATATTGGAGGAAGGCAGGAACTTTTGCCTACCTGCAATGACAGCCACATTTTACTGTGGTGTCTGCAGGGGCATACATTCCATGCCTCCACCTAGAGCCAAATTTCCATGCACCCTAAGAGAGAATCTACTAAAAGGGGGGAAGGGGTTGCAGCCGATATTGTAGTAATAAATGAAAAGAAAAGGGGAGACTGCCAGTGCCAATATTTTAGGAAGATTACAAAGTAAAGTAGGTAAAGGCACTGTCAGGGAAGAGAAGTCACTTTCTTAGCGCACCCCCTCTTTCCTATCTTTTTTTTTATTGTGCTTTGACCACGTAGATCTATGACTGGTCGAGCATGCACATTTCTCTACCCTGACAGTGCATTTACCTACTTTACTTTGTAATCTTCCTAAAATATTGGCACTGGCAGTCTCCTCTTTTCTTTTCATACAATAGGGAATCAGAAAAAGTTTACAACCCAACGATTACACACTTATCCTGCATTATTAAAGGGCATCATAATCAAGTGTATGCCTCAGGTATGCTACCATAAATGATGAGATCATAATATGGTCAAAGAAATACCCCAGAGAAAGAAACCCGCTTAGAAAAAAGATGGTTACAACACAATTTATTAATATTTCAGGTAAATACCCATTGTCCAAATAAACAAACAAATAGAGAGATCAGTCGATACTTACTTCTTTTCAATCGTAGAAGGAATGTGGCAACTCATTTTGGGTAAATACTCTTTGTCAAAATAGACAAACAATCAAATAGATGTTGCCACACTGGGTATGGATTAATAAATTAATTTGTTTTGGTTATAAAAAAATGACGGACAGGGAGATTGATATTACAGACTGCTTCAGAGCCGTTCGACACTTAAAACAGTTATGTGTATTACCTTGACAACCTGACATAAGACTTTCAGTGCCAACAGTGATATACATGAAAGTAAATATAACTTTGGATGTCCTAGATAGCATACCTCAATTTATACTATCAATGACTCTTGATATTAAGTCACATACATTTAGTAGTTGATGATGCCGACTGTAACTCGTTTAACTGGTTAGTTATTTGTACATTGCTTAACGTCTCGACAGCAACAAGACTTTCTCAGGACGTGCCTGCACTGCTTGTGAAAAAAAAACCACACAACTAAACAGCATATTGAACGTATGTCGCAAGCCGGTCTAATACGTGAAATAAACCTAAGACCATTTAGCAACACACATCCAATATCAAGAGCTACAAGAAGCGCAGACAGTAGGGAGAGTTTAAAAAAGAAAAATTCAGGTGAATGGAGTTAGTTAATTATTTGGGTTTAATGTCCAGCAGGCGACCAAGGCCATCTCACAGCGGCAGGTGAATGGATCAAGGGTAGACAGAAACACATGCCCCAGAATAGGGGGGAAAAACCACCCTGAAGGGCTGACCAGGGTGACCCTGGGAACTAAAAAGTAGTTAACCCCACCCAAGTCCCCCAGGGCAGACCCGGGTGGGGGGTAACTGGTTTAAGACAGTGTGTGAACACTTAAGCAAACTGCAATGCAAATTGAATGTTTATTTTGACAGTATTATAGTTAATAAAATGGTACTGCATACAGTTTTGTAAATTAATTTTTCTTTTGTTTTGGTTATAAAAAAAATGACCGACAAAGAGATTGATATTGAAGACGAAATATTAAGCATTATAGATATTACACACTACTTTAAAAACGTTCAATATGTGAGCCAGCTTAAAAAAGAGCCACCTGGAAAATTATTTTTTTACACCAGCAACACTGTACATGGCAGGTAATATAAATTTGGATGCCAATCATCCATTTAACCAATCACTAATACGAAAAATAACTTTTGATATAAAGACACACACTGTTAGTGTTAATAAAATGTTACAGTGGCTGGTTTGAGGCAGTGTGTAATGATATAATAAAACTATATCAACTAAATTTGTACTTTAGCAGTATTACAGTTAATATAAGGGTAATACACCTACAGTAATATTTTTATGTTTATTATTTTGTCGGTCTATAAAAAATTACCGACAGCTCGCAAAGAGTATTTCACACAACAAACTTACCTATATCTAATGTTCACAATGTTACGAATCAATAGAGAAATCTTTTACCGTAATAAGAGATAATCTTCTTGATGGTTGTGTAAAGATCCAGGTCGTTGCTAGAATAGAATTTAACAAGATAGATATTTAAGTGCTAGTATTGTTTATCTCCACGAGACAACACACAGTAAATGCAAGGACACTGGAGAGCATGTATAGAAACAAAATGTTGTCTGACTTCCTATCAGCAATTGATAAATGACGGGGTCTGATTGGCATGAAGGGTATGTACATGAACTACAACTAAGACAGTCAAGGTATCATCCTGCCACTACCAACTGAGGTTTCAAACAAAAAGGCTGTAGTTAATATTCAAAATAATAATGACAATCACTGTTTTATGTGCTGTGTGCTTGCCAAACTTCACCCTGTAAAATCAAAACCTGAGCGCGAGTCCAACTACACCAAGTTTGTAAATAAACTCAACTTCAATGGTATAGATTTTCCTGTTAAAGTGGAAGACATCGACTTGTTTTGAAAAACTTAATCCTGGTATTTCAGTGAACGTTTACAGATAGGAAACCGAGTCTGTTGACAAGTTGCAACCGATTAGAGTATCATCACTTGCCCCAACCTATGGACAGATAGAAGATAAACATGTTACTAATAAGCTCTAGTGATGGTGATAACTTTCACTACACAATTATCAGGAGTATGTCACGAACATGTATTAAAACACAAGGGAAAACAGGAATTGTGTAAAAAATGTTTACAAAGGTTTTCCTCTATTGAAGTAGCACATAAGAGATAGATAAACTGACATTTGATGCCCACCCCTCCCCCAATCAATAGATTTATTCTAATTAGCTCGGTAATTAGACAAACACACTCCAGCAAATGCCATCGATGCTTTTATTGTCCAGCCATTTTAGTCCCATTCCGGAAATCATTTAAGCAGCATTTTTTATCAGCTACCCGCGAGTATTAAGCCAGATCCCCCATCCCCCCTAAATAATTAATGCTGCCATTGACTGCTTTAAACAAAGACTAATTAATCTATCAATGATCACAGTGAGATTATATTTTGAATACGATTGTACACAACACTCCCTTCACAGCGCGCCGTGTGTGTTTGGTGTCTTCACTTTGCTTTTACAGGACACAAAGAGGACACACGCCTTGGCTGAGAGGTGTTTACGCGGCTGTTATTACTGAAAAACAAACAAGGCTGCCAAACCCCACCTATTCAAAGTGTCGAGGTAAAATCGTATGCGACACACGCGGCATACATTGTACAGACACACGTAACATGTGCCGTACAGACATACGCGGCTTATGCGGCACACACACAGCAAGAGAAAACAAAAGCTAATTAAACTACCGGCGATTACAACACAGTCAGTATATAGTACTGAATACCTAGTCAAGCCGTCACACGAGAGAATGAGAATATGAGATTTGAAAACCAATCAAATCGATAAATGCCGCATCGATCGATAAATCACGCCATTTTAAATAATAAACCCACTGACCCCCCATCACCTCTCCACCATTACCAAATATTTTTTTAAATGGCGACCATGATCAGTGCAGCATTATCGAATACTCTGTTGTCATCATAACCAGTACAACTTATCGTGGCTCATAGTGATTGACACAACTGCTAAGGAATTTTATTCAACACCTCTATTTTACCCCCCAAACAATTGATTTATTCTAATTAACACGGTAATTAAGCAAGCCCACCCATTTAAGAAACAATTGATTTATTTAATCCTTTCCGTAAATAAACAAACACACTTGACCAAATACATTTAACAGCTTTATCTGCCCAGTCAGGTCCCCCAACCCCTTGGAAACAAAAGGCTAGTTAAAATATCTTCCCGAGAAATAGTGACTACCGTACACGCCACCCACCACTCAATGCTGTCAGAGTTGGCCTTCCTGAGAATACTTCCTGTTTATACCACCATGGTAAACAATAGTCTTCTATGCCCAAATAGTGTGTGTGTGTGTGTGTCTCTCTCTCTCTCTCTCTCTCTCTCTGCACATACAAAATAGTATATTAGTGAGCACTGCGACACCTAAATCAATAATGCCGTATTGATAGTTATAAATCAGGGTAAATTATGTACGTAATTACGTTACGGTCCAGAATTTCTAATTTCCCGTTGTCACTGTTGGCGTTCCTGAGAAATAGTGAATACGCAAAAACAAACTGCGTGTCGGTGGCTAAATGCGCAAACAAACTGCGTCATCATGACGAGACAGGGCAGGTCAGTACCGCCAGCGATGAAAAAACTTATGACCCACATCACGTTAATTTTATGCATAGAATTCGGAGCCCTCACGAGTTCTGCTCTGCATTGGCCCGCTAGCGTGGCTTGCGGCAACTGTTCACAGTCAATAGCCACAACTTCCGCGTTCCTGCCCTGTTTTATCTCCAGTCAACATGCACCAATGAAAGAGTTGTGACTGGTTTTTAAGAAATGTTTACAACAACCGGGCCCAAACAAGCATTGCATCAGCTTTTCCGGACATTGCATCAGCCTAATTTTATTGGCTAAGAATTTGACCAATCTGTGCTGAAAACTTTTCTGAATATAACCCAGTGCACAGCAATGCGTTACCAAACAATGACACAACCATTTGGAGTAAATGCGATTTCGCGAACCAGGACTCTTCGTAAGCAGCTTAATGATTGTACTAAAAAAGGTAGGCAGCTCTATAATGAATTGAAACTCCTAAAATATAAAGAACAGGAGTTTAAAAGAGAGTTAACTGATATTGAAAATGAGATGGCAGCATCTACAGCTTTTTTGATAAAGTACCAGGATGAAAATAATGAGGAAGCATTTGCAAAAGAGCTTGTATTTCATAGCAAACTTGAAAACAAAATAGAGAAAATTAAAGTTCATATCAGTAGATTGGATCAAAAGATCCGTCATCAAAAGAGTTCTATAGAGCTGATTGAAAAAAAAGTAAAAGCTCACCAAGAAGAAATAACACAAATTGAAGAGAGCCCCGCAATTCAAAATGTTGTTGCATATATGAATGAAATGAGAACAAAGCTGCAGCCACAAGTGACACCAATGGATACATCAAAGTAGTTTGTAATAAAGTGTATCACATCGCACACTATCCGATGAAATGGCCTGTTTTATCGGCCGGCTGTATATACAAAATAGTTGACGTTTGGTCTTGATTTTGTCATTTATTTTCGTTTGTGTATTTCGAGTGAGTTTTTGCTTTATTTGCCAGGCACTACTCTTGTCAGCGGACCAAGCCTGACCACTTTTATGTGGATTTTTGTTTCATTGCATTGAAAGTTGATGATCTTGTTCACCCTATTAGAGTGTTGGTTGCTATTTTGGCTTTCATTTTGCTATTTTGTTGACTTCACTTGATGTCCGGCAGGCTGATGGTCTGTTTAGTCACACGTTCATTGCATGTACTGTAGAGTCCGACTGCGCTCGATGCTGGCTCGGCTTGTAGTCACTACAATGTTAAGTTGCTTACGAAGACTGAAATATAAGCGGCTTACATTGCTCTCGGCTTTTTTGTACATACCATCAAATTTACACATCACATCATATATTTAGCGTGATGTGTCAGAGGAAATCACATGCACGGGGTATGAGATTTTGTGCTCAGTCCCGGGAGTACCCCGTGCGTCTGTTTTTCCTGGAATAGAATGTACCGACAGCTCAGCACACAGACACACACAAACCACATCCGAGAGCACACATTTGGATTTTGAACATGTGGTCTTTGGTACAAACTAGGTGACCACGGAATTTTTCATTTAGCAATGGGCTGTCAAAGGTTTCTGACCTTTCTGATGAGACTAATTAAGTCGAAACAGCCCCACCTTGGCTCAAAGGTAAGTGATTTTTTATTGAACTTATTATTATTATTATTATTTTTACTATATCTACTCTGTTGAAATCAAAGACTTGGACGCCAAAAAACAGTGCTTTCTCTCTTTGTTTGTGTCGAAAGCTTATCTCGGGAAACAATGATCTGAGTCTGTCTCTTGTCTGTCTATACATAAAGCAGTGAGTCGCTTCCTACCGGTATACACTGACAGTCTATAACACGACATTGAAAGTAAAGGAAACAACTCAAAAGCTAAGTGAATACTTTTAATATATGTGAGCGCTTAGTCGGCACTCAGAAATGTTAAGTTGCGCATCATAAATCAGATACAAATATATATTGATTGCTTCATTTGCTATCAGATATGCCTAAACACCTCACTTTTAATTTCAGAGAAAGAAAAATTGGTACTTTTTTTTTTTTTAATTTTAGAGATAGAGATAGTGAGGCATCTAAGCCAGCTTGAAAGATTTTTTAAAAACTGATTTCATGCCTAAACATCAAACACTGTGTCTCATATTAACAACAATGCACTTCTAGAGATTAATTATGTCTTCTATTATAAAGCAAAACACCCTATGGCTGAAAAAAAGAAAATTACAAGTACATGATAAGGTAACCTATAAGTTACTTGCAACTGACAAGTAGCTTTTAAGTTACCTCCTCAAGTTCTTATAAGTTAATTGTCATAAGATTTTAAAGTGACTTAAAACAAGTTCTTATAAGTCTCTTAAAACAAGAACTTACAACTTTTTGGACCCAAGTCACAACTTACTTGGACAGAATTTCCAAGTTACAAGGACAATATAAAAACTTTTTTCTCAATAGTGGTTTGGTGGTGGGGCAGATGGTGTTAGATGGGCAGACGTGAAAGGCATGACATCTCTTTGCAAAGTGTATGACAAAAATAATTGATTAACAAAACCTATCGTTACTTGCTTGTAAGTTCTCGAACTTTTTTAATAGTTTCTTCTACGCCTATCGCTTTTCCTTGTTCTAAAAAAGATTTCTTTAGCTCTTCAACATTTACAGCCTGACTACGCATCTTATTCTGTATTTCAGACTTTTGTTGTTTATAGTTGGCCAAATCATCCTGGACTCTTTTAAATTCGTTATCGTCAATTTCATTATCTTCCAAAGATTTACTAATAATAAGTTTCATACTCGTCAGCTTAGCTGCTGCGAGCGTACTTAATGCTTCATGCTTTTGCAACTTTGTATAAATTTTTTTGTTAAGGGCTTCCATACCAAAGCATGCCAGGCTTGTGGCAAGGCCAACAGCTTCAACAGCAATTCCTACGACACTTCCCACCCCCGTTGCAAACAGAGTTATACCTCCTACAGATAATCTGGCCGAAACCACCCCCATGGCCATTGATGTGTTGTGTACAGAATTGAAAACCGTATTGTAACGGCGTTTACACCTCGAGTATTTTGCTTGTTCTTCTTCCAAATACTTCAACGCTTCTGTAATATTCATTAAACGGAATGAATCTGCCTTTAATGTTTTATCACGCTCAATAGGCTCAAGCTGCTCAGGTGGTATTTGTGGATACAAGTTCACCATTTTTTATGACAAATATTTTTTTAATCAGCAATTACATTTTGCAACTCTTCAAAAGTATACAATTTGCTGGCATAATAAAATGCAACAAGATCAATGTGTTCAAGGTTTATGTAAGTTAGACGAACAAAAGTTGTTTTGTCGACCACCACCTTGACAGCTGGAACACTGCTTGAAACATTAATAACATCATTATTTTTTGTAATGGCAATAAAGACCTTTGATGATTCTGTTACTGTGTCATTCCATGTAAGTTTAATTCCTTGTGCTATATTTGCCTCTTTTGCAGAAGCAACAGATTTCATGATAATTTCAAATACTATTGTCACTTCTCTAGCCACGACTAAGCTTGCTGGCATAAACACAACAGAAGTATCTGATCTACCCTTTCTAGTTGTAAGAAGATATCTCCGTCTCTCATAATTTTCAACTTTCAGTTTTTCTCTGCTATTGTTGTCTGGGGCAAAACTTGGAACAAGGCTTACAATAAGCGGCCCCGAGTTAACAACCTTCCTAAACACTAAGGCGCCTTCATCATCAGTGTATACATAAGGACTAATAAATTCAATCTTTATGTCCCAGTCAATTGTTGGAGGTGGTGCAGGCACAGGTGAAACAACCCACTTACTACCCACATGTATTAAGTTGTAAGGCGCATTATTTACAGGTGGAGTAGGTACAGTAACATCACGAAGCTGACCAAGTTTAGGAATCTGTTTTTCACCGTCTTTCATGTCAACAATTACTTTCCTCTTGTACATGCCATTTAAATCAAGTTCAAAACCATATATTTCTCCAATTTCCCCTTCCTTTTCAAAATCCTGTACGTCTGCCAAATCTTTTAACTCTGTTACTGAACATGCAACTGGTATGATTCTAGGCTTTGGACCAAGACCACTCATTTTTATAAACAAAAATAAAATTATTTAATTTCTAACACTACACTAAAATCATGCATAAGAACTGGTTTGTCATCCTGATTAGTTACAGATAAACACAGTGATTCAAAGAAACTAGAACCTAATTTTTTAAACTGCAAATTAGGAAATCTAGCAACCACACTTTCACAATATGGGGTAGTTCCAGTTGGTAAGCATCTCAGCAAAGTTGAAGGCTTTCCATTGTGAACATTCTCAGTTGTGTTCAGTTCTTTTAAATAAACATTTAGCACTGTGTGTACTGACAAATGAACAGGATATCTTCCAGTTATTCTTGGTTTTTTTGGTGATAGTAGACGTTCGACTGATTGTGACCAATCTTCATCTAGATGTGTTATTTTTTTACCTAAAAATCCAAGTAATAATAAAAGACTAATTGATAAAGAAAACTGACCACTTTTTGGAAATTCAATTGTAACAAGTAAATTAGCTGGGTTTAAAGTTGCTTTAATTTTAAATTCATTTTGAAGCCATTCAGCTAAAGTACAAAAGTCATAATACCCAGCTCGTAAAGTATCACCCTTCTCAATACCATCAAGAGTTCCACTTACAGAATAATTTTCATCATCCGTTACATTAAACCACTTTACAGTATAGAACATTTCATGGATAGCTACAGACTTGCTACCATCCCGATTATCAATCCCATTAGTTAACCACACTGGTTTGCTTGTGTCAAGATTTGTTAAGGTAATAAACATTTTTATTATCTCATATAAAAAGAAGGATGGAATTTAAATCACCAACCATTACCACTACAAACGCATTTCAATTTAATGTGAATGCCAAATATAATGTTGCACCTACTTATGAACAGAAAATAATTCAACTAAATCAGCTTGACATAGCTGTGTGTGAACAAGACCTATTTCAAGTCAAAGTACCCAATCCGTTTGACCATTACCTAAACCCTCCAATAACAGATGACTCTACTGCAAGAAAGTGGTCTTCAAGTCCACTACAGATGTTTCAAAACCAACTTAACTTTGCTATTCTATGTTCTACTACAGGCTGTGGTGTTTCATTTACAGACCATTTGAATCACTCAAACAAACTGATTAGGTCTGTGTATCGTTTTCACACTTACTACCAGCTTAGACGTATACTGTCAGAACTGCATACACCATTACCCACTGAATCCAGTTTCAACAGGTATAACAACCCCATGGATATGAAAGCGTTTGAACGCATTTGTAATGAATTTAACATAAGCACTAAGTATGACTTCACACAAAAACTTGATGATCACCACGGCATGGGTACATTGTATTACGCTTTGAGTCACAGACAATACTCTCAAGATTACTACCCTGGGTACACTTCATTCTCATCTAAATCTGAAGTCTGGATAGGATCAATAGAGCAAAAGCAGTCTAACGCCTGGACCACATTTGTCTTAGATAAATCTGACGGGTTTACTCAAGCGGGAGTCAAGCGCGTCAATGAGTCTATCAGAACATATGTCTGGTGTTTACTAGGAGCACAATCACTAACAAAATCAAACATTTTGAATGGAAGTGGTAAATTTGAAGCACAAAAACAGTTTCTTGCAAATCTTGAAGATTCAATTAATTCAACAGTTGATCTTCCATCAAGCATACAGCGTTACCAAGACGTTTTAAGATATGCCAGATCAAAAGTTGACTTTGTAGTTGGCATCGGGTTATACATGTTACCATCTGACCTTCAACTCCAAATGGGTACAATAACAAATTATAATAATGAAATCATTGTTGCAGGTGTTGGTCAAAAACTCGGTCTCAATCAATCTGTAAACTTAGGAGCAACAACCACACACGTACAGCCGTTAAAATCATTACAGACGGTAACACCCCCGGCCCCGGCCCCAGCCCCCACACCGGCACTCATACAATCAGTACAGTCAACCCCTGACACACATGAGTCGGAAAGAACTGCATTGGTAATAGGTCTAACAGGATTAGGGGTTTTACTTCTTTATCTGTTTCATTAAATAACCCACCATCAACCCTCCTACTGTAACCAAAAAGACCCACACATGCTCTGCCATAAACCCTACTGCCTTTGCCGCTGTACTAATCAGCCAACTGACAACAGTGCCAATTATGCCAGGCAAAGCGTCCACTGCTTTCAGAGCCAATTTTTTAAGCAAGTCTGATATGTGAGACAACTGTTTTTTTACCCACGACTGTAAATCTTTTGGGTCTGTTGGTGGTGCTGGAGGTGCCGGGGCTGGCGGTGTTGGACTACCACCGGGTCCACCAGCACCGGAGACAGCCAACACAACAGTACTGATAATAAATCCAAGAGCAGTAATTAAACTAGCAATTGTGATACCCTGCTCTCTGAAAAGTGTTTTTAGTCTCTCAGCCAGAGTAGTGTCTTCATGAAGTATTTTCTGAATAGTTTCTCTAATTCTGTTGACCTGTGATTTCAGTTTTTGTCTTCCAATACTAATTGTTTCTAACCGTCCTGATCTTTCTATCTGCAAATCATTTAATCTGTGCTGTATTCTTTCTTTCATTTCTGTGTCAAGATTCCCATTGTCTGCTGTAGCCAGTTTCTCTTTTTCACGTTCTATGTGTTTATCAAGCTCTCCCAGTTTGGCAACATTGTTTACCATCTCACCTCTTATTGTCTGCAGTGATTTATCCAATCCCATAATCTCCCTCATTGACAAAGGTGGGTCGTTTATTGTTTTCATAGCGTCATTTAATTGACCTTCAGTAAATGAGGTTTCTTGTATCACTGTGTTTGCTATTTCTGGTAGGCTTGTTACTGGTGCCATTTCAATCTCTTGCCCTGTTGGTAACTTTGTTTGCGTGTCGTGAAGAACACTAGCCAGTCTTGGCGTGACAGGAGACCCACCAATACCAAGTTGACGCAAGGCACCAACACCACCTTCATTTTTTATTGTACTTAAAGCCCTAAACCTACTAGGGTCTTTTTTGTTAGTCAATAGTACTTTTCCTTTGTCAACAGTATTTAAATATAAATGACCCTTGCCATCAAGTTCAAACTGATTAGGATCTACGTTGTCTGGGCGGCCACCAACATGATTATAAAATGAGTTCACTTTGGTTTCTAAAAGTTTGTGACGTAAACTGTAAATATTTCTTGTACCAGTCATATCTGCCATATCTGTCATATCTGTTGTATTACCAAAATCATACGTGTCATCCATTTCAAAATCTTCATGATTAAATCCTCCCGCTGCCATTGTTTTATTAATTTATTATTTTTTATTGTGCATAATAAAAATGACACAGTCTTACGGATCAAAGTTAGACCCATACAGAAAACTACGTGAGCCTCTGGGTGTTAAGGGCATAAGACAATCAATCGTCATCACAAACAATCCAAGTACCATAGACCAGAATCAAACACTTACAGTCAAATTTCCAAACCTAGGTCCCAGTGACGTTATTGTTCCTGGCACTGCACGCCTAGCATTTAATATTGAACTAACATCAGACGCAGACGTAAACAGAACACTAGTTAACAATCTTGGTAGAGCAATTGTTAGAACTATTAAAGTAAAACTTGAAGGACAGGAAGTGTTTAGTCTTGACGACTCAGATGTATTCTACTGTTACAAAGACCTTTGGCTCACAAGAGAAGAACGAGAAGATCGTATTTATCAAGGCATACAGCCAGATAATGTTGGTAAACTTCGAATCAATGCCGGAGACAAAACAACTACTGGGGTACCAAAGGAAGTTATTATAGCAGAAACATATGGAACCAGGTTTTACATTCCACTTGAGTTTGAAATCCTCACAGCTCATCTGCCTTATTATCAAGGAGCACTGAATGACCGTCTGAGTTTTGAACTAACCTTCAATGACTACTCCAAAGTTATTAAATCATCTGATCTTAGTGCAACATATAAGATCTCTAACATTTCCTTGGAATATGAAATTGTCACACACACTGAACTAGCCAGACTCATACAAAATCAGTATCAGTCAAGACTACCAATTTATTATGACAGGGTGATTAGACATAGTTTAATACCCAAAGACAAAAGCGACCCAATGTGGAACATAAATTTAAACACACCTGCCAGGTCACTGAAAGGTATTTTTATGTTGTTTATTGAACCAGCGGCTCCATACAAACGGGATTCAGAAAAATTCTACAATCCTAAGATTACACATTTGTCCTGCACAATTGAAGGCCGCCCTAATCAAGTGTACGCGTCTGGAATGTTACCTTATCAACACTACGATGAGATCACAAAGTATTTTGCAGGAGGAAGGATTAGAGATAAACCAGCAAACATTGCGTGCAAAGATCTACAACTGTATGATGTTAGGATCGGACAATACCTGACAAACAAGTATGCACTGTGGTTAGACCTGCGTAATACAGATGATGACTATCTTCATGGGTCAGGACGAACTGTTGAGAATGGTAGTGATGGGATTACAATTCAGATACAAAAGAAGGTTGAAACTGCTGCAGCCATACATATATATTTGTACCTGATATATGACGCACAACTCAATATTGCAGAAAGCAGACTGAGTGGACACATATATTAAAATTATATTGTGTATTAAAATGAACCGGAGCTTAATGACACTCGATCCACACTGTGGTTTTTTTTGTGGTGCCACAGGCTGTGGAAAAACTGAATTTGTTCTTAACCTCTTACAAACAAGATACATCCACCACTTTGAAAACATTGTAATATTTTGTCCTACGATAAAACACAACAAAGCTTATCACAACCGTTTATTCATTTGGACTGACAGCAACATATACTTAGTCGACCCTGAGAAAAAACTGAATGACTACCTACAATATTTTTACAAGCAATTTGAAGGACAGCCAACGTTGTTTATTGTTGATGACTGTTCTGCAGAAAAAGACATTGTTAAGAAAAGAAACACACTGGCAGAACTTGCCTTCAGTGGCAGACATGCAAACATAAGTGTATGGATTCTCACTCAGAAATATAATGCTGTACTGAAAGATTTTCGAGAACAGTTAAAGTTTATATGTTTGTTTTACTGTAAGGATCGTGACAGCTTTGAAGACTGTCTCAGAGAAAACGATGTCATCCCAAATAAGCATGAACGGGATGATGTAAAAAATAAACTGAAATCAACTAAGCATCTAAAGCTCATTTTAAAGACAGATCAGCCCACAGGGTATGGGTTAGTAAATTAATTTATACTTTTAGTTTGTCTATAAAAATGACAGACGGACAAAAGGAGCAAAATTGGCCTATTGGTGAAATCATAGATATTACATATTGCTTTAAAGATGTTAAATATGTAAGCCAGCTTTATAATAAAGAGTCACCAGATAATTTTTTTATGTTACCAGCAACACTGTATATGACTGGTAATATAACTTTAAGTGTTGATAATCCATTTATAAAAAAAATAACTGTTGATATTAAGACACAGTCATTTACTGTTAATGAATATTTAAGTGGTTGGTTTGCTAAATTGTGTAGTGATTTAGCAAAAGAACTATATAAAATAAATTTATATTTTAACGTTGTTACATTTAATAAAATGGTATTGCACATACAAAACCAATAATGATGATTGAGTCAGTGTGTAAACAAATCTGTTTTGTAGGAGTTACAGTCAATAAAGTGCCATTTTCATTATATAATTTTCTATTTATTTTTTTGTCGGACAAATAAAAAAGATGGACAACCATCAAAGATTAAGAAACGTGTTTCACACAACTGACTTACCTATATCTAATATTTACAATGTCTATGAATCAATAGAAAGATCTTTTTTAGTCATACAAAATAACCTTCTTTCTGATAGTGTAAAGATTCAGATTGTTGCAAAAATAGAATTTGCCAGAGATGTTGGTGAAGTTATTGTAACGTATATCTCGACAAGGCAGCACACAGTTAATTCGAGAAGAGAACTAGAGAAAGTGTTTAGAGAAAGATTGTTACCAGACTTCCATGAAGCAATTGACAGAGCAGAAATGCAAGGGTCTGGCTGGCATGAAGGCCTTGTACATGAACTACAACTGAAGCAGTCAAGATATCATCCTATACTAGGTAAATCATGGATACCACTTCCAACTGAGGTTGCAAACAAAAAGGCTGTAGTCAATATTCAAAACAATGACAACTATTGTTTCATGTGGTGTGTGCTTGCTAAACTTCATTTTGTAAAAGCAAAACCTGAACGTGTATCAAACTACACCAAATTTGTAAATGAACTCAACTTCAGTGGCATTGAGTTCCCTGTTAAAATAGAGGACATAGACTTGTTTGAAAAACTAAATCCTGGTATATCTGTGAATGTGTTTGTGTGGGAAAATGAATCTGAGAATAAGTTACAGCCAATTAGAGTATCTCCAATTGCCCCAACCTATGGGCAGCCAGAAGATAAACATGTTGACATGTTGCTAATAAGATCTGGTGATAACTTTCACTACACAATTATCAGAAGTATGTCAAGACTAATTCATCATACAACAAAACATGACGGTAAACAGGAATTTTGTAAAAAATGTTTACAGAGGTTTTCCTCTATTAAAGTAGCACACAAACATGTGCAGCACTGCAGGTCGGCTGATGACATTCAAACAATACTGAGGTATCCAGATCCTGGTAGTCAAGTGTATTTTAAGAACTATGGGAATCAGCAAAAGCTGCCGTTTGTAGTGTATGCAGATTTTGAATCACTCGTTGTTCCATATGAGGGTCCTGTTCCAGAGTCATTACCAAAGACTATAAAATTGAGTGACCAAGTGGTGTGTTCTTTTGGATACATTCTTGTTAGGTCAGACGGTCTTCATTCAGAACCTGTTATCTACAGGGGTGAAAATGCAGCATGCCTGTTTTTAACAGAAATGAGACAACTGTATAGTCAGGTAGTACAATATCTCACAACATGTCAGATGCCTTTGGTGATGACAGAAGAAGACAAACTAAAATTTGATACAGCAGAGACGTGTTGGATTTGTGAACAGCCTCTGGGAGGTGATAAAGTTCGTGACCACGATCACATAACTGGGCGTTACAGAGGTGCTGCACATAACAATTGTAACTTATTATTAAAAACAGATCCTAAGACATATAAGTTACCAATCTTTTTTCACAATCTGAAGGGATATGATTCACACATCATCATGCAGGCTGTTGATGAGTCTTACAGAAAAATTAGTTGCATTGCCCAGACAACTGAGAAGTACTTGACTTTTAGATTGGACAAATTAGCATTTTATGACTCCATGCAACATTTGTCTTTAGGTCTTGCTAGTCTGGCAGAAGGACTGAGTGAGTATCCAATAACAAGTAAATATTTTGAGCCGGACTTGATTAAAAAAGGTGTTTATCCATATGAGTACATCAGTGACTGGGTAGTTTTTGAGGAAAGGAGACTGCCTCCAAAAGAGAAATTTTATTCTACACTAACTGGTAAAGGTATTTCTGACTCTAAATACCAGCATGCACTTGATGCGTGGGAAAAACTAGGGTGTCAGACAATTGGTGATTACCACGATCAGTACTTAAAGGCTGATGTCTGTTTGCTAGCAGACGTATTTGAAAGTTACCGTGAAAAGGGTTTGTTACACTACAAGCTTGACCCTGCTTGTTACATAACTAGTCCTGGCATGACATGGGATGCATTTTTGAAATCCAGTAAGATATCTATAGACCTGTTGTCTGATCGTACGATGGGTGAAATGGTGGAACGTGGATTGAGAGGTGGTATTAGTCCAAAGACGGTAGTTGCATAGCAGAGATCCGTATCAGGATAGGTACAGCAACATCCGCAATGGCCAGGCTGGACAGGATATGGCGAAGTAACTCCATCAGCTTCACCATCAAGTACAGGCTTTACAAGTCCCTCATAGTGTCTATTCTACTCTACGGCTGTGAGACTTGGACACTGCTTGCAGACTCAGAAAAGAAAATCCAGGCCTTTGAGAACAAGTGCCTGAGGAAGTTGCTCCGCATCTCGTACCGCGAGCACAAGACCAACGAATATGTACGGAGCATCGTCACTTCCCTGGTGGGCCCACATGAACCCCTTCTGGCAACCGTGAAACGGCGCAAGCTTGCTTGGTTTGGCCACGTGACCCGACACAACACCTTGTCCAAGACTATCCTCCAAGGCACTCTCGAAGGAAGTCGTCGGCGAGGTCGTCAGAGAAAGAGTTGGGTCGCAAACATAAAAGAATGGACCGAACTCGAGATGTCAGACTTGCTTGCCACCGCCCAAAATAGAACTCAGTGGAGAGCACTGTCTGTTGCTGCTGCCTTTCAGTCCCCCCAACGCCCAGTTCGGGCAAGGGACTGATGATGATGATGATGATTAGTCTAGCAGCAAACAATTATGGCAAGGCCAACAACAAATATCTTGACGACTTTGACCCCTCAAAGCCAATGTCATTTATTACATACTTGGATGCTAATAATTTGTATGGATTTGCAATGTGTGAATTGTTGCCATTAAAAAACTTTTGTTTGTATGATTTGTCACAGTATGGCATAAAAAAAATTAACAAAATATATTATGGATCGAGGTCAAAATGATGAAAAGGGTTGGATCTTTGAAGTAGACTTGGAGTATCCACACCATTTACATGATTACCATAATGATTATCCATTAGCAGTTGAGAAACTGAGTTTGACTGGGAAAAAAGAAGACACCAAACTTGTACCAAATTTGAATGACAAATTCAATTACGTTTGCCACTATCGATTGCTGCAGTTTTACATCAGACATGGGTTAGTACTAAAGAAAGTTCACAGAGGAATTCAATTTGATCAGAGTGCTTTCATGAAAGATTACATAATGAAGAACACAACCCTTCGTGCGAGAGAAGGTAACACTGCATTTGACAAAGACTTCTTTAAGCTTATGAACAATGCCTGTTTTGGCAAGACAATGGAAAATCCTCATCACCGCAAAGATGTGAGACTGGTCACAACTGAATCGGGTGCAATTAAACTTACAAGTAAGCCTCAGTACACAGGGTATAAAGAATTTCATTCATCATTATATGCAGTGTCACTCAAAAAAAAGATTGTTAAACTGGACAAGCCAGTATTCATTGGTATGGCAATTCTGGAGTTGTCAAAACTGTTGATGCTTGAATTTTATTATGATTACTTCAAACCAAAATATCCTGAGTGTCGTCTGCTATACACTGACACTGACTCTATGATCATTGATGTGCCTACTGAAGACTTTTATGAAGACATGAAAACAGAGTTACACATGTATGACACGTCTGATTATCCTAAAGATCACCCACTGTTTAGCACACAAAACAAAAAAGTGCCTGGTAAGTTTAAGGATGAACTAAATGGTGTGCCAATAGTTGAGTACGTTGGACTGAGGTCAAAAATGTATTCAATACTGCACCAGAAAGGTAGTCAGTCGAAAGCCAAAGGAATTAAAAAAACAGCAATAAAAAATAAAGACATTCGTCATGAACATTACAAGCAAGTGTTAGATGGTGCATTAATGCCTGATTATCCAAACAAGACACTAAGATCAAACAAACATAATATTGAAATGATTCAAACATATAAAAAGTCTCTAGCAGTTGGGGATACAAAAAGAGTGTTTCACACTAAGGAAAAAGCTTATGCACCAGGTCATTACAGGCTCAAGTTATCTGAAGAAATAGCTGATAATCTGCTTGATAAACTAATTGATGAATTGAAATTGTTAAAAATGAGTAACGGTGTCTGGGGGAATAATCTGTAATTCTTCTCTGACAAATGCCCTCTTTGGTGCAGGCTCATACAGATAATATATTGTTGCATTAGCTGAAGGAACTATTTTTTTTATATTATGAACAGATGTAGACCAAATTGGATCAGTTGCCCTACGTCTAACGTCATTTTCAGCCTCACCAGGTTGATACAAATATCTCACCTGTTTTGTAAATAAGTTAGTGTCTGGAGGTGTTATTGCTTTTATTTCTGACGGTATTGTTTTCAATTTAATAGAATCAACAGGTTTAGGGTGACCATCATTATTCATTGCTTTTATCACAGAAGGTAATCTTTTAACCCACTCAGTGTTACGTGCGTCATGCATGAGTTCCTTAGAATACTGATAGCTAAAAAGTCTCTCCGATAATTGCTTGTTAAAGTTTTCAACAATTGCCTGTGATCTATGCAAGCCTGGAATACCGCGTCTAACCAGTACGCCATGCTTTGCAAATAATTGATTAACAGCCCCTTTAAATTCACTCCCATCATCAACCTGCACAAGCCTAGGGTATTTTAAAGGACCTCGACTATATATTTTTGATAATGCAGTGGCCACTGTTACAGCTTTTTTGTCAGTTATGGGTTCTGCATCCTTATACCTTGAAGCTATGTCAACAACAGTTAATGCATACTTGTATCGTTTCTTTCTTATTGTGTCATGCGGAAGAAACAGGAGGTCCATTTGGTGTGTGTCATTAGGTGATGTGTTTTCAAAATGAGGCCTTGTTATTTTTCTTGGAGCAGGAAGATATATTTGCCAAATTGCCTGTTTTTTAAGCCACTGTTTTATTTGGTTAACATCTCCACCCACAGCAGCATGTAATTTTTTTTATTGCAGTATTCCCTTTCCAGTAGCCAATTGGGGAGTAATATATTTTTGATAGTTTAGCGTCTGCCATTTTTTCTAGCAATATAAACTCCTGTAAAATATACTAATGTCATTCCTACTAGAACAAATATTATTTCTCCATTTCTTTGTTCTGAGCTTGGTTGGTAATAGTCGCTAAGTTTTGGTTGAGGAATAGATATGTCTTCACCAGTTACAAGATAGTATTCTTTGATCGCGTCATCAACATTTGAAAATGTATGCTGTGCATGACCCTCAAGTTTTAGTTTTTCATTAATAAAATCCAGTTTTTCTATTCTTTGCTTCTCATAATCTTGTTGAGCTTGAGCTAGTTTTTCAGATGCCTCATTGTGGCGCTTCATTTCTTCTGCTGATTCTTCTTTACTCACTTTTGAAAAGAAATAGTTTGACCCACTGAAAGCTAATGCGTTAATAACTGCACCACCAATCATGACAGCTATAGTTGCCATATTTTTATTTACATAGAAATATTTTCTGGAATAATTCCTTGCTTGACTAAAGAATCTTTTGTAGCAATCGACGCTGTTATAACAACTACTAGCTTAGCACTGTCTTCGAAGTCTAATTTACTAAGGTCTGCTGATTTCATTTTGAGAAGACTTTTTCCCAGCATAGAATATGCTACTGCTAGTCCACTTATTACAGCGGAGTGATAGACAAGGTTCATTATGTTCTTTGTGTCGCTCATTTTCTTATACTACAAAAATTAAAATAATAAATTTATTTACTGCATGTAAAATGGGTCCAAAGGTTTTGGAACTGCTGGTAATGTGGAGACTTCTTCTTTTGTTTTTGGAGTGTTTGATTTTTTGGACACTGTTTGAGTGTTTGGTTTGTATTTTTTATATAATTGGTAACCTACGTAACCAAATCCGACAACAAATCCAGCAACTATATAATTTGTTGTTGTTTTAGTTGTTTTTTTATCACTTTGTGGGGTATGTGTTGGTTCTAATGGTAGTGTCACTGATGATGTTACGTCAGTCTTTTCTGTTAATGCTTGAAGCTGTAATTTCTTTTGTCTGTTATATTCAGCTAATCTTTTCCCAGCCTCTATTCGACCTGGACTTTTAGTCTTAGTCACTGTTTGAACCTGTGTCAAGACATGGCTCTGTTGTGGAGTCGTCTCGTCCATTTTCTTCTAATTTAAAATTTATTTTAGAAAAATCAATATGACTACTAGTAACAAGTAAGGTTACAGCAGGTGCAAGGTAATTCCCAAACTTGTAAAACATAAGGCATGCTAATTTACCTATTGAACTTGAAACTATGGGGTTGCTTTCTAGATCATGTGAAAGGCTGTCACTATCAACAGGTAGGAAGTGACTTACAGCTTTTGTGTATAGGCAGACAAGAGATCGACTCAAATCACGTGTCATTAGTGAAGCGATGTGGTTTTCATATTTAGAATGTAGTTTAATTAGCTCATCAGCAGTAAGGGATTCTATGTCTTCTGTCATGTATTGTTTACCGAGAAAAGCTTTTGATTTTCCAGAAACAACAACAGAGATAAGCCTTTGTTTTTTAGAGTCTAAGTCTTTGTTCTCTACAGCACAGATATCGCTTAGAAGAAGTAATTCGTCTTGGTTCATTTTAAAACGTAATATAATAATTTTGTTTAAAGAAGTCAATGGCAGCATTAATTATTTAGGGGGGATGGGGGATCTGGCTTAATACTCGCGGGTAGCTGATAAAAAATGCTGCTTAAATGATTTCCGGAATGGGACTAAAATGGCTGGACAATAAAAGCATCGATGGCATTTGCTGGAGTGTGTTTGTCTAATTACCGAGCTAATTAGAATAAATCTATTGATTGGGGGAGGGGTGGGCATCAAATGTCAGTTTATCTATCTCTCACATAAGCATGCTCAACACTGCAGGCCAGCTGATAGCATGCAAACAATACTTAGGTATCCAGAATCTGGTAGCAAGGTATATTTCAAGAACTATAAAAATCAGCAAAAGCTGCTGTTTGTAGTGTATGCTGATTTTGAATCACTGGTTGTACCATACGAGGAACCTGTTCCTCGATGTAATACCAAAGACTGTAACATTAAGTGACCAAGTGGTGTGCTGCTTCGGATACATTTTTGTTAGGTCAGACGGCGAGCATACAGAACCTGCTACCTATAGAGGTGAAAATGCAGCAGGTGTGTTTTTAACAGAAATGAGACAACTGTATATTATCTGGAAATCTGGCAGATGCCTATGGTGATGACAGAAGAGGATGAACTGGTTTTAATACAGCAGAGGTATGTTGGATTTGTGAACAACTCTTATATGATAAAGTTTGCGATCATGACCACATAACTGGACATTACAGGGGCGCTGCTCATAGCGAATGTAATTTAAAACTAAAAATAGATCCTGGAAAATATAAGTTGCCTTTCTTTTTCCACAATCTCAAAGAGTATGAATCACACATTATTATGCAGGCTGTAGATGAGTCTTACAAGAACATTAGTTGTATTGCCCAGACAACTGAGAAGTACTTGACTTTTAGGTTAGACAACAAACTCGTGTTTTATGATTCTTGGCAGCATTTGTCCTCATGACTTGCTACCCCAGCCAGCACACCAATATATATTGGCTGCTAATATTGGTCCAATATTGGAAGTGCAAATTGGCCTGACATTGGCCCAATATTGGGTAAATGCTGGCTGCTGTCACGACCCCGCTTCCGGGGCGCGATCTACGAGCACTAACACTCAAGATGCACCCAACCGACACTAACACAAACCTAACACAAACACCAGAGGAACAATGATGACGACATTTTATTACATAAAACCCTAACAATAAACAACTATTCTCACGCAATCCTAACCACGCATTCACACCTCACATTCACACTCACACTCGTCCAAACTCTCCACCCCGAATATCCGTTACCCAATACAAAATAACAAAATATATAATAAACTAAATGTCCCTAAAACACAAACGAACAATATATAAGTAGTAAATATCTCTAATATTTGGTGGGGCGGATTACAACAAAAGAGACAGGGAGGCCATGTTGCGCCTTGTGAAGATGTTTTTATTTCTCCACCAAGGAGGCAGTACACCTGGAATATCAAATAACACACAATATAATTTCCATCTCAAGTGTACATACTGTAACCGGACTTCTGGGGTTAGCTAGCTTCTACTAGCCTGGCTGGCTTGTGTATTAGATGGTCAGACCTCAATGGACTGCCCATCCAACGTACAAGTTCAGTAGTGCCAGTCTAGTTCAGTTTTAGCTACCTTTTAATAGGTACCGGCAGTCTATATGGCTGGTCAGTGTAGACCCAAATGTGACTTATCTTTCATGTGTGATATCTATGTTGTTTGTTGGTCAAAATCAATAAAATGCATACCCACATGTTCAGGAAGTTGTTTTCTTGTATTTGCTTACAAATCTGAATGTGTACGAGGTGTATGAAGTTTGTGAATAAGCTTGAAAAACGAGTACTTTGAGCGTCCATTCGCCGCCGACTGCCGTCTAGCCGCGGCTCCGAAAACGACACACTCGCGTTTCTTACACGACCGAATCCGTACTATAAATAGAAGAACACACTAACGTATACCATTAGAAAGAGCAGATCGCGAGCTTTTTAATGATAATAACCAAGACGTGTTTTTTTTTAAATTGATGATTTTGTTTTCAAAATGAAAGTTTCAACTTGCAAAATCACCCTCTTCGGTAAAAATTTGACACATGTGTGTCGGTTCGTTGGAAAGCTCATTTTGTACAGAATCCGAGGGTACCGGTTGTGTCACGCTCCTATAAATAGAACGCATTCGGTTGGCCGATATTTGAACCAACCCAACACACCGTACTACACGCCATGGCGGGCGCTTCGACTCGCTTCGTTCCCGACCGATTGACAAAAGAATTGGTAAGTTTTCGCATTCCACACTCTTTTAATGATTACAACTTAGGTTAATATTGCCAATGATTGCTTTTCTAAAGTGCATTTAAGACATATCTCGGTAAAAATTCTGTAAGTTCAGATTGTTGGGTGTGTGGAGACATTGCATTACACGGAATAGAGCAAGCCCAGTAGACCCCATCACTTTGTATTTTTTACCCTTAGCTTGTAGAATAAAATGATAGCATAAGAACGCAATTCTTTATTCAATTATCCTTTAAGATCAGTAAATCGTTGAAAATACAGTGTTTTATACGCTAGGTTTAGTAAACGATTGAGTAAAAAATCATGATCAAAATTCGAAGGCCTACTTCCGGTTGGGGTTGCCGTTTTTGTCACTGTCGTCTGCTCGAGCCGTTTCATCAACATCTGTTGTTGTCAGTACAATTCTAGTCGGTGTAATGTGTATTCACAGCATTATTTCAGAAGAAGCTAGCACTTTTTTTAGGAAGATGAATTTATTCTAACCTTTAACCGTTTCTAATGGCCAACCATCACTTGCAATGATAGTAGTTAGTACAGCAGATGTTTGACACAGAATGGGAAGGGGGAGTGAATGGGAGTTTGTTCCAAGTATTGTTGAACTTTCTTACAAAAATAAGCTTGATTGATTGATTGATTGTACATTGCTTAACGTCCCGACAGCAACAAGGCTTTCTCAGGACGTGCCTGCACTGCTTGTGAAAAAAAACAAACTAAACAGAACATTGAATGTATGTCGCCAGCCGGTCAATTAAATAAACCTAACACATGGGGCCTAAATAAAGCTAAGACCATTTAGCAACACACATTCAATATCAAGAGCTACAGGCAGTGCAGACAGTAGGGAGAGTTTTAAAAAGGCAAATACAGGTGAATGGACAAAGGGTAGACAGAAACACATGCCCCAGAATAGACAGAAAAACCCACCCTGTGGGGCTGACCAGGGTGACCCTGGGAACTAAAAAATACCTAACCCCACCCAAGTCCCCCAGGGCAGACCCGGGTGGGGGCAAAAATAAGCAGTCCTATAAACTATATGATGGTCACAATTGTTTTTTTTTTTTTCAGATGATGACTGCTATCATTATCAAAACATCTTAGCCATGCCAGGGGGAAAGGCAGGCCACCTAAACTTCCAAGCAAATGCGGTCACCAACAAACTCCTCCTGCAGTTATTCCGTGCCAAGGAAGAAACTGGGATTTCCTGGGGCAAGCTTGAAGACATTCTTCAACAAAGTGCATGCTTTAAACTAAAGACTGTCCTAGGAGAAAGTATCGAGGCCTTTTCCAAGAGACTGTCAAACATGCACAATCATTGTGCCCTGAAAATACACGGTGTACACGGAACAAAATTGCTAACTTGGAAAAGGACAGCCCTTGCAGCTGTTTTGTTTTGTTTTTGGGACATATGTAGACATAGTTATATTTGTGATATTAACTAGAGAGTGTGTAATGACTGCACCAAACATTTTTAGAATTGGATTCCAGATCTATGTTAATTATTGAACAGCTCGACTTACTGCGTTTTCATCAAAATGGCAATTTTTAACATCACACAAAAAATAATGATGTCTTGTGCAAGTTAAAATAAAATTTGCATAGCTTTTTATGTGTCTTTCTGTCTTCAAAACAGCAAACCTTTTTCAAATCGGATGTTTAGTTCAAGAGTTATGCTTGTTTACATATGGGTCCCGCAAGCTGTTTTCTGGGTGTCTTGTAACAGTTGCACAAATTGAATAAAAAAAAGCCATTTTCATTTGCTTGTCTTTTTATTCAGCAGTCACTGGGAAGCCTGAAAAAAAATGGAGCTGTTGTATGTATATACAGCTTTATAAAACATTATTTAGAAAGCTGATCATCCCAGTGCTCTTGTATTGGTGTGACCCTGAAAATGGCACTTGTGAACGGCCAAAATTTACGGATTTTTAATAAAGTTTAAAAGCTTGTAAAATCCTTATTTTTCAAGCTAGACACTTACTTTTTTGTGTGTTTTGTTATGTACTGTGACCCTATTATGTTTTCTAATGGCTGTGTGTTGATGCAAATTTTGGTTGCCGGTACCTACTTTTAAGTCCGTATCCCTTTTTAGGTTTAGGGAAGGGGCTGGAGATTGCTGCGGAGTGTAATCTTCAAGTCTTTTACACTGGTCGCGCATGCGCACTCACAAAATATGTGTGTCTGCCTCGCGTTGTGTTCAAAATACCAAATCGCGCAATGGACCTACCACAGTATCCAGCGAAACCCTAGTTGATATGATCGTAGTAGTGACTGTGCGTGCATTGCCATGTGTGCCACACTAAACTGATAAGCTAAGAACGTTAACAAACTCTCAGCATGTTCTCAGTCTCACACACACACACCCACACGTGCACTCTTTGCGCTGCCATCATCACACACTGAAACGTGTACAAACATCAGTACTGACTCGCATCCGTTCTTGCATTCATCATCATCAATCTCTGACTCTCAGTGATGAGATTTCTATAAGTGCTTTAGGTTTATTTACAGTACATTCATTTCATTATCAATCAACATATCAGTCATATCGGAAGCCATTCATTGTACCACAAAACAAAACACAATAATACAGACGCTCATAAGACACCTAAAATCATAGCTATGCTTACCTACTCATTAGACTCTAAGTAAGCACCCAAAACTATGCTAGCCTACACACTAGACGTAATAACTGACCCAAATAAAACCTAAATTATAATACCAAGTTCTATAGGACCCTAACTCACTAACCTATAGGCACTTAAATTATCTACTTAAATAACTACAGTATGTCCGTTGCAGGACGGTGTTCCTTAAACTAAAGGGGTTCTAACTTACTAATGTTCTCTACAGAACAGTCTTCTCTTGCGGGAAGTCTTACTACTATTTAATGTTCTTTCACAGAACAGAGTTTTCCCTTTGCGGGAAGCCTGCTCGCTTCTTGCTTGACTTGACAGGGACCAGGACTTCCAACTTTCGTTGATTTCGTCCGAGGGGGGTGGGCCAGGGGGGGGGGGGGGGGAGGTTGTCTCACTGACTGTCTGCCGCTCCGTCGCTCAGCTGGCTGATGTTACTGCCGGGGCCGGGTGGTTGGTGGTGCAGGAGGCAGGTGGTAGGCCGGAGGACCGTCGCCTATCGCCAGGCTGGTGGGCGGTGTTGTGCCAACCACTCCAGAAAATGTTGAAGGAGTGGTGGCGGTGGTGGTGGGGGTGGCCGGGGGAACCGTGGCCGGTTGTAGATGGGTCTGGGGAGGTAGGGTGGTGGTGGTGGCGGCCAGTCAATTCTTGGTCGAGGTGTGGCGCGTTGTCGTGGACGGGGTGGGTGCCGGTGTTGGGGTGGTAGGCGGAGGTGTGGTGGCGGTGTTGGTAGTAGGGGTGGCCGTTGGACTTGGTTCTTCTCCCGGATTCGGATGTGTAGGGGTGGTCTTCTGCGTCGTTGATGTGGTAGGTGGGTGGGTTCGTTGGTCTGGATGGGGTCTGTGGCTTGGTCCTTCGTGGTGAGTGTTGTGGAAGTGCCGGCTTCCGTGCTGGTAGGGTGGGGTTCGGTCTCGCTGCCCGTTTCTTTGGTGGTCGTTGTCGCGGTGTTGGTGTCTTTGGCTTCTGTGCGTGGGGAGGTTTGGCTTCCTGTTGACGTGGTGGCTTGTGCGGAGCTTTGGGTTTCTGCCTCCTGTGTCAGGGGGGCTCCCCGACACCCGAGGCTGGCTGTCTTGGGCGGGTGGAAATCTTTCAGTGTTCCGTTTTCGAATAACCACCGGGTGGTGATTAGCGCCCGGTGGTAGCTGTCTCCCTCTAGGGAGATGATGGCTGGCGCTGCTGCTGTCAACAGTCTCACGAGGCCGTCAAGGTCCATGGAGCCCAAGCGAACTTTCTTCTCTCGTTTGGTCCATTCCCTCTCTTTTACCAAGTGTTCTGGGATATGGACCAGCGGGGAGGCTGGCGTAGAGTCTGGCTCGGATCCTGGCTCCGATTGATGGTCGGCCTCGTGTACTGGTGGGTAGCTGGCGTTGATGGTACTTGTGTGGTACGCTGCTTGATGGGCGGTCATTTCTCTTGAGAAACGGCCGCTCTCATTGTACGGTGAGAGCGTCTTCACTTGGTTGGTGTAGGCTGTTAGCCGCTGGAGATAGTCGCTGTAGACTTCTCCTGGCTCTATCATGGGCATATCTGGAAGATCACGAATATCCTGAATCTCAGGAATGGTTTCCGTTCGGCTTCTCGTGGTTCGCGGCGTGTTGTCCGTTTGACTGGGCGCCCTAAAAAGGGCGGGTTGGCGTCTTTTGTTAGACATGTTGGTTGCGCGGTAGGCGAGTCTACAATCTTGAGTGGTGGCTGGGCAGCGGAGCGTAGCGTGGCTTGCTGTGGGCGAGGTGCGGTGAGACCGTCCGCTCTGTCCGACTGCAGCAAGCGAGTCGCCGCCTGCTCGCTTCTTCTTCTTCTGCTTGTACAGGGACAGGGACTTCCAACTTGCGTTGATTTCGTCCGGGGGGGGGGGGGGGGGGGGGGCCAGGGGGTGTGGAGGGGGGGGGGGGAGGTTGTCTCTCTGACTGTCTGCCGCTCCGTCGCTCAACTGGCTGATGGTGTTGCCGGGGCCGGGTGGTTGGTGGTGCAGGAGGCAGGTGATAGGCCGGAGGCCCGTCACCTATCGCCAGGCTGGTGGGTGGTGGTGTGCCAGCCACTCGAAAAGATGTTGTAGGAGTGGTGGCGGTGATGGTGGGGGTGGCCGGGGGAACCGTGGCCGGTTGTAGATGGGTCTGGGGAGGTAGGGTGGTGGTGGCGGCGGCCAGTCAATTCTTGGTCGAGGTGTGGCGCGCTGTCGTGGATGGGGTTGGTGACGGTGTTGGGGTGGTAGGCGGAGGTGTGGTGGCGGCGTAGGGAGCAGTGCCGGGCGTTGCTGTCGGTGTCGGAACCACTTTGGAGGCCGGTTGCGCCGTCGCCGGTGTGGTTCCGTGCTGGTTTCTTGTGGATTTGGCTCGGTGGTGGTGCTTTTATCCACTTGCTGGGGGGCAGGGGTTGCATCGGTGCCTACTTCCTGGGTAGGCGGCGTGGTGTTTCCGCAACCCCTGTGTCTGATGGCGGTGGTGGTGGTCCCAGTCTTCTTAGCTGCAGTCTGTGGGGCCGCCAACGACCCAGTTGACTGCAGCTTGGGTGCCACCTGACACTCTGCTTCCACATAGGTGGGTGCCGCTTGACACTCTTGTTCCACGTAGGTGGTGTTGGTGGTCGGGGCGGTCGAGTCGCAGAGTGTCAGGGTGGTGAGGTCAGCAATAGCCCCGGTGTGGATCAACCACCGGGCGGCAATAAGTGCCCGGTGGTAGTTGTCCCCTTCAGCCGATGTTATCGCAGGCACCGCGTCCTGGAGCAGGATGACAAGGTCGTTAAAGTCCATGCTCCGGAGTCGGGTCCCCTCCTCCACAGACGATGCCGCCCGTTCCCGGGTAACGTGTTCCGGGAAGGTGAGCGGCGGCGGGGAGGAGGGTGGAAAATCCGGCTCCGAGGCTGACTCCAACGATTCCTCGGGCCCCGCGCCCCAGGGGGGCGGCGCCTGCGGGGGATCCCGGGTTCTGTCCAGTGTTAATGGTGGTGGGTACTGGAAGAATGGTGGTGGTTCAGCATAATGGCTGTACCGATCGAAAAAGCTCTGTATATCGGGTGGTATGGAGAATCCTTGCGACCCTCCATCCACGTCGTTCTGGTGCGGCGGGTAGCTTGATTTCTGGGGGGGCGTGGGTGCCCGTCGCGTTAGTTCTTGTGGCCATATCGGAGGGGAGAGAGGGGGCTTATAGCTCCTCGTCTCCCTCCTGGCCGGTGGTGGTGATTTTGGCGCTTGGGGGAGGGTGGCGGTAAATTCCTCCGCCTGCTGCTTGTTTGACTTGCGCCGATTTTTCCGCCCTTTGTCCATGCTTGGTGTGCGGACTGGTAGGCTGGCTGACTGGCTGCTCGCTTGCTTGCTTGTCGCTGTGTGGAGAGAGCGGAAAAAACCGTCCTCTCTCCTCTGCTGCTGAAGGCTGTATGGTGATGATGTCGTCTGCCTGCTCGCTTCCACTAGGCGCCGCTATTTATACCCACAACCCTAAGGGTGTGTTCGGCATGCCTCTTGCCGATTGGCTTGGTACTTGACTCGCTCTGACACTAGCAGGACTGCTGACCACAGGGCCTGCGGGCGTGCTGGGGGAAATTGGTACAACTGTACTAGAACACTGAGCTAAATTATCTCCCCTGCTACACTCCCTCCTCCTTAAGACCTAATGTGACTCCGTGTCACATTAGTCTACAAAAGAGTATAGACAAAATGCACAAAATAATAATAATCCTGCTCAAGCGTGTACATACGGTTTAACAAAATCAAATACACAACACAAACAATTCAAAGTTCAGTGCAAAAATGAGCAAACAGACCCCGTCTGTTGCTGGAATACAATTCTTCAAAACAGCATAATTCCTTAGTCAGGTGATTAAGAGTTATAAAACAAACCAAAAAAAATAATATACTGGTCCGGGAGTCCGGACATGCACAAATCAATCTGACAACCAAAATCAAAAATCAAAAACACTTCAAATTCGACACCAAAAACTAATTTACACATGAAAAGAACATCTAAAAAGAAACAAAAATTAAACGGATGTTAATATGATTGTTCGTCCTCGAAGAATGTCCTTGGTTTATCTTGAGGTTTAGCGTCCTTCTGTTGTCATTGTCTCTTGTTCATTTGACGTGAGAGGTTGCCTGGTCAGAGCCAACCGGACAACACTCTCGTCTGGGGGTTTTCCAGCTAGAGCCACTGGCTTACTCCCAGACTGACATGTATGAGATAGACGCCCATCTCAAATACAGATTAACGAACTCAATTTGACTCTCAAAGGTGTCACTGAAGAGGGAAGCTGACTAGAGCCAGCACGAGCTCCCTCATGAGATGCCGCCATCTCACAAATTTGCTTCGGACATGAGACATGCGATATGTCTCCTTGACCACAATGCATGCCTGGCATTGGGTCAATACTGAGTCTCTGAAAACAAATTCAAAAGATTTCCACAAAACAATCGATGCGCACCACCACGGTGGCTCAACAAAACAAAATTTAAGCACCATACATAACTAATATCGAAAAATCCTGCGACAAAATATTCACACACAAATATCAATCAGTAGACATTCAAAATATCAAGACATTCTACATATGGACGCATTTGAATGCGTGAAACATTCAAATCATAGCGTCAAGACGCATAGTATGCGACAAAACATAGTCTCATTTGGCAGTATTACCTGCGATGTCATGTTCGGACTGAAAGGGATGGCGCCCCTTTCGGGTCGACATCTCTCTCGCGCCTGTCTCCGGCGCTGGCCCTCCCCGGTGCCGATATGGGTGGACAACCGGCCTTTTCAGGGCGGTGTGCCCCCCTGGCTTATCAGCCGCTAGCACTGGGTGGTTGCGCCGGACATGGCGCCTTATGTCGCTGGGGGGTCCTGGCCCGATGGCCGCATGCCTCGCACACATGTTTTTTATTAGACGCTTTACAGCTCAGCTCGACCTTTTCAACTTCTTGTCTAATCTCAGCTGGGGCTACTAGCAATAGTACCTCATCCTGACTGAGACTTCTACTGGAAACAACGTACAGCAAGCCATCCACTACTCTCAGACTATCCCACTGAGCTATTAGTGTTCTAACGGCTGCACTATGCTTTGAAACTTCTGGCTTTAAAGGTTTCTCTCCCTTCGCTATTAAGGCTAACAGAGTGCTACACACTGGATCCCTCTCTTGGAACTTCGCTAAGTCCTCACTAGACCAGACAGCAAACCAATTGCTCTCACGAGAAATAGAGTCCGACGCTACAGGAACACTATCGGACCCACTGTTATCATCCACACAGGAATCAACACTGTTCTCATCCACACAGGAATCAACCTCGGTCCGATCAACACCATGCTCCACCCCATCCCTTTCCTCTAGGGACGCGCCCTCTAAATCTATCGACATGCCAGGATTAGATGCACTAGACTGAGCAGAATATAAGGCATCAGTCCTCAGCTGACACTGAGGCAGAATTACTCTGAACCATGTCATCTACTCTGACCGTTACACCTGTCCTGTTACTGGTAGAACTGCCCTGAATGTCGCCGACAACTGGGTCCACATGCGGAACATCTTCACCTTTCGGTGAAGCAGCGTTCCTCTGAGTACCGCTTGCTTCTCCACTGTCTTCTACATCATGGCCACGCACTTGCGAGCGTGTCACCACCCTTACATGCACACAACACTGACTGCACTCTTCCCTCAAACAACGTCTTCTAGGGATTCTAGACAACCCATCCGCATTTCCATGTAGAGTCCCTTTCCGGTGCTCTATCTGGAAATCGTATGTTTCCAATGTAGCCACCCACCTGGCTACCATGCCTTCAGTCTGATCAAATGACTTCAACCACCTAAGGGAGCTGTGGTCAGTTCTGACCAAAAACGGACGTCCCCAAAGATAGTGTGAAAAATGCTTGACGAACTTTATCACTGCATACAACTCTCTGTATGTGGTACAGTATCTGGTTTTTCTTAGTCAGGTTAGTCAGGGGACTGGCTATCTCAGCAAAACCACAAATGTACTTCCTATAGTACGACGTGATCCCTAAGAAGCTTCTGACCTCCGTAACGTTAGTAGGGACAGGCCAGTTAACCACTGCGTCCACTTTCGCTGGATCACAAGTCGTCCCTTCACGCGACACGACATGACCGAGAAAGGTACACTCAGTTTGAAACAAACAGCATTTGGACGGTTTTAGTTTCAGGTTTGCTTCCCTGAACTTCTGGAAAACGACCCTGAGATTCTCTAGTGCCTGACTTTCTGTCTTGCCTAAACAGATTACATCATCAATGTAAACTAGACACCTCTCGAACAAAACACCGCTCAGTGTCATTTCCATCAGCCTTTCAAATGTCGCTGGACTGTTGCAAAGCCCGAACGGCATAGCTTTGAACTGAAAAAGGCCCTTGTGCGTTGCAAACGCAGTCTTTTGTTTATCTTTATCGTCCATCTCAACTTGAAAGAAACCCTGAGTTAAATCGAGTGTCGAAAACCAACAAGAACCCGACAAAGCATCAAGTGAATCTCCGATATGAGGAAGGGGATACGCATCCTTGCGCGTCACATGATTCAATCTCCTGTAATCGACACAGAACCTGACAGACCCATCCTTTTTCTTGACCAACACCACGTTTGCTGCCCAAGGACTATCACTGGGTTCTATGACATTTTCTTCTAACATCTTTTCAATTTCTTTCTCTACCGTTTCTCTTTGAGCTAACGGAAGACGACGGGGAGGTAGTTTCACTGGCTTACTATCCCCGGTATCAATCGTATGTTTCACCTTGCTCGTTCTACCAAGCTTACCACCTGGGGACTGAAAAACATCTTGAAACTCAACAAGCGTTTCCTTCAACTTTGTTTTTGTCCCTTCACTTATTTCTGACGACACACTAGTAACCAAGTGCTCGAGGTGACTAGGAAGTTTATCGTCCGCATACACTACTTCTTTCTCCTCCGACCCTTCGGACAAAGAATTCACAGAAAACACAGTTTCTACAAATGCTACTTCTGTGCCAGCTTGCACCTTAACATCTCTATCAGTAAAATTGGTAAGCGGAACAAAAATCTCTCCATCCGTAACCTGAACCATGCACCTAGGGACCACTAACCCTGTGTCTTTCTTGAACGTGTCTATGCCCTCTAACAATCCATCAGTCTTTCCTAAAGTACGTTGCTGTACAAAGGATCCCCTGACGAACATTTCCGATTTAGGGGGTACGATGACGGTATCGCACACCTGTACTTTTGCACAGATATTCGACTTTTCCCTTTTCAACTGAACCACTGCCTCGCCTACTCTCAAGGAACCTTGTGCCAAGTCTAATAGACAGGCATATTTCTGCATGAAATCTGTCCCCAAAATTCCTGCAGATTCCCCAATATCACCAACGACCACAGTGTGTTCGAAAATTTGACCACCTATTTCTAGAGCTAGGACCGCTTCACCCTTAATATCTAGACTCTGTCCATTAGCAGTGCAAAGTCTTAACTTACTTTCTCTCAGTGGAATCTGGAAATCTCTTCTTACTTGCTCAAACGCTTCTGTGCCAATGACCGTAGCGGAAGACCCGCTATCAACTAAAAAGTCAATGTTTACTTTCCCCATCTTCACTAATGCCAACCAGCATCCTGTGTTTGACAATACGCATAAACGTTGCCCCTTCGCGTCCTCTAAGAAGCAGCCGTCACCACTTGTGAATAATTGGGCCGAGTTCCGGGCTGCCGAGAGCTCTGCCCGTCCTAGTTTCCCTGGCCTGGCGCGTTTTCGTTAGGCGCTGTACCACTGACATGGCCATTTCCTCTCCTATCGCTGTTATCGGGGCACTGCCTTGAATAGTGACCCTTTTCTCTGCAGTTAAAGCACACAACCTCGGATGTGTTTCTAGCTCTACCACCAGTCGGCTGACGACTCAAAACTTTCGTTACTTTCTGTAGCTCTGAAGTGATTTTGTCACTAAGCATCTGGAAAGCTTTCGATAGACTTTCATCTATCACCCCTGTAGGACTGATATTCCGGACTCCTCCCTCTGGATTATCTGGCTTCCTACCCTCAAACCTCTCTTCAAAAGACTCAAACTCACTCGCTAGTGCTATGGCCTCATGGATGGTGGAAGGATGGTGAAACTGTACATGTCTCCTCAGGTCTTTAGATGGCAAACCACTAACAAACTGATCTATCACGATTGTCTCCCTTGCTTCAGGGGGCATTCGAGGATAGGCATTACTCGCAATGCGGTTCAACACGAAACCATACTCTGTCACGCTTTCGTTCTTCTTCTTCAACCTGGATCTGAACTCAACTCTGTACAAATTTTCTTTTTCTACAGGGTCAAAACGTCTTTCTAAGGCAGCTTTGATAGCATCATAATCTTCCAACTCGCCTAATGACATCTCTCCTAGCACCTGTTGTGCTGAACCTCTGAGTGACATGGCCAGGTTCACTCCCTTTTCACCATAGTCCCAACCGTTCCATCTAGCGCACGTTTCAAAATGACAGAACCAATCCTTCAAATCACATTTGGTACCCGTGAACACATCAGGGACCCTCTCCTTCCTAGCATGACTGCTACTTGCATTCAGAAAAGACCTAGTTGCATCTATCCTGTTCCTTTGAGAACGACGGCTACAGCTACTGCGGCTGCACGAACTCTCTTCACTACTACTATATGGCTCACTAGGTGAATGCCTGCCTTTTCCCTGAGACTTCTTCCTCTTGTGATCTACCCTTGGGTGAACACTAGACGGACTGTGCACCAACCAGCTTGGCGCTAGGAGCCTCAAAAAGCACAAAACTGCACCCATCTTGCAATGACTAAAGCTCACACTAGGCGAACTAAATCATAAGGCAACAAAACCACTCTAAACGAATGAACGATCGCTAGACTCGAAAGTACACAACTGATCCCAATGAAAACGCTTCACGACGCTACTAGCGCGAACGTACCAGTACTATCACGTTAACATATAAACAGACTTTGGCAACGGCGCTCTGCACAGCACACTACCGATATATCAACCAGTCCTAGTCTTTGAAACAAACTAGTTAAAATTCTGATCAATCAAGAAATCCTGATCAATAAAGAAATCCTGGTCACGGCACCAAATTTTTGTAACCGGACTTCTGGGGTTAGCTAGCTTCTACTAGCCTGGCTGGCTTGTGTATTAGATGGTCAGACCTCAATGGACTGCCCATCCAACGTACAAGTTCAGTAGTGCCAGTCTAGTTCAGTTTTAGCTACCTTTTAAGTCCGTATCCCTTTTTAGGTTTAGGGAAGGGGCTGGAGATTGCTGCGGAGTGTAATCTTCAAGTCTTTTACACTGGTCGCGCATGCGCACTCACAAAATATGTGTGTCTGCCTCGCGTTGTGTTCAAAATACCAAATCGCGCAATGGACCTACCACAGTATCCAGCGAAACCCTAGTTGATATGATCGTAGTAGTGACTGTGCGTGCATTGCCATGTGTGCCACACTAAACTGATAAGCTAAGAACGTTAACAAACTCTCAGCATGTTCTCAGTCTCACACACACACACACCGCCCACACGTGCACTCTTTGCGCTGCCATCATCACACACTGAAACGTGTACAAACATCAGTACTGACTCGCATCCGTTCTTGCATTCATCATCAATCTGACTCTCAGTGATGAGATTTCTATGTGCTTTAGGTTTATTTACAGTACATTCATTTCATTATCAATCAACATATCAGTCATATCGGAAGCCATTCATTGTACCACAAAAACAAAACACAATAATACAGACGCTCATAAGACACCTAAAATCATAGCTATGCTTACCTACTCATTAGACTCTAAGTAAGCACCCAAAACTATGCTAGCCTACACACTAGACGTAATAACTGACCCAAATAAAACCTAAATTATAATACCAAGTTCTATAGGACCCTAACTCACTAACCTATAGGCACTTAAATTATCTACTTAAATAACTACAGTATGTCCGTTGCAGGACGGTGTTCCTTAAACTAAAGGGGTTCTAACTTACTAATGTTCTCTACAGAACAGTCTTCTCTTGCGGGAAGTCTTACTACTATTTACTAGGCGCCGTTATTTATACCCACAACCCTAAGGGTGTGTTCGGCATGCCTCTTGCCGATTGGCTTGGTACTTGACTCGCTCTGACACTAGCAGGACTGCTGACCACGGGGCCTGCGGGCGTGCTGGGGGAAATTGGTACAACTGTACTAGAACACTGAGCTAAATTATCTCCCCTGCTACAATACCAAATAGAAAATTGATGTTACATAAAATTGAGGGATAGGCATGTTATTATTACAAAATACTACAATGGCTGGATAATTCAAAAGATCATCACACAGGTTCTCATACATCCACCATCCACTGACGTACTTTGGTCAAGGCGGTATTTTATAAAATAAGACTAAGTTCAACTAAATACTACAAAACCCAGTATGACTAGAAATGGTTATCATAAAGTATAAGATTGGAACATGGTGCTATATTAGTGTAGCTTAGAAGTATGAACACAGGAGAGAGATAGAGAGAGAAAGAGAAAGAGCGGAATGCTGTGGTCCACAATATATACACAAGCTCTAATAGAAAACGGCATTACACATCATATCCCTAAGTCCTGAACCTTGGTAACATTTCTTCAAAAGTAAGACCCATTGCCGCAAGTATGCACGCACACCTGGCTTCGCATGCTATCACATAGTACATGTAAACAATAGCAGACGACGCAAGTCTCCCTATCAAGAATGAACTAAGGGGAGCTACTCTCCCTCAGGTAAACATCAATGGAAAGAAATTCTATGTCCGTCATATCATAACTTGTCACGCCTGAAATCGATGACTACAGACATTATTATAATAAAAGATGTTTAGAAAGTAACAGGTTTAATCGCAGGCACTCGGATTATGACAACTTCTTCGCGCGATCACATTACTAGCAGGTAGCGGTCACCAAAACCACACACACTGGCTGACCGACAGTCACAGCCAGCCAGCTGACCAATCCATGCTAAGAATGAGATCACGTGACCCAATCCCACACAGTGCGCGCGTGATACAATGGTAAACTACTGACACAAAGGGATACTGATGCCAGAAAATGCAACTGATCATCCTATCACCGGTACTAAGCGATCTCGAAAGAAAGCAACATAACTGACCAAATGATCCCCAGCACCATTGAGCAAGCCCCGACTACAATCCAAATGATTGATGACCCCACCCGGGTCTGCCCTGGGGGACTTGGGTGGGGTTCGGTATTTTTTAGTTCCCAGGGTCACCCTGGTCAGCCCCACAGGGTGGGTTTTTCTCTCTATTCTGGGGCATGTGTTTCTGTCTACCCTTTGTCCATTCACCTGTATTTGCCTTTTTCAAACTCTCCCTACTGTCTGCACTGCCTGTAGCTCTTGATATTGGATGTGTGTTGCTAAATGGTCTTAGCTTTATTTATGCCCCATGTTGTAGGTTTATTTAATGTATTTGACCGGCTGGCGACATTCATTCAATTTTCTGTTTAGTTTTTTTTCACAAGCAGTGCAGGCACGTCCTGAGAAAGCCTTGTTGCTGTCGGGACGTTAAGCAATGTACAATCATAACCAAATGATTGATTAAAGTTTCTTTTGGTTGATAAAAGTGAGTTCTGAAAATGGCCCTTAGGTGCCAGAGATAATGGCAGCCATTAAAACGTAAACAAAATCATTTATGCCTGAATGCTCTCCAAGAGAGATGGTCGAACAATACCCTAGGCTTGCTCAAATTGGTGCAAAGGATCAACATAAACATAGTATCTTCATCAAAACAAGTGATCAGATTAACCTAAAACATGGTAAACTTAGATAGTAGGATCAAATCAAAACACAAGCCCCTAAGTGACTACAGCGCTCCCCTCAACCTGTCAAAGACAGGACCGGTCAGTCAGAAAATTTGCAAAATACATCAAAATCAGTGCATAAAATATATCTTCGAAATATGCAAAGACAACCAACATTTCTAAGTAAAAAAAAAATGTATGACTTACAGAGGTCCAGTTAGACAAAACTCGTGAAAGTAATTTGACGCTCAATAGGCCGGTCTTGCTTCCGTCGTGGTGCTACAGCAAATGCGTTCTTAGCGTGGAGACGCTACCACGAGGGGGCGCTACTGGGTCAAGGTCGATGTCTACCACTGGTCTAATTAAATGATTGGTCACTTCCAGCTAAATTTAGATGGGACGGCCAAAAGGAAAATCACTAAAGGCATCCGTACACGAGGATAGAAATGGGCCTATCCTGTCCTATCCGCGCCTATCCACCCACTCGATAGTTTGTCGATAGGTCTCGCTAGCTCGCCGATACTTTTCTATCCGCCTGATAGTCCGAATAGAGACTGCTTCTATTTTTCCTATCCTAGCCGGCTCGCCTATCCGCCAACAACCAATCAGCAGAGCAATACGCGTCACGTGTGATTGTGGTTTTCTACTGTGCAAATATGGCGGCAAAGACGATGAGCGACTGCCAGACTGCCCATTTTATTGAGCTAGTCAGAGAAAATCCGTTATCTGGGATACACGAGATCCAGCCTAGCATGACCGAAATGCGGACGCTGAAGTATCCACTCCCTCGCCCACACTCTTTTCTCCTTCTTTCTAGCCACAATAATTGCGGTTGCTGCGGCAATTGTGCTCAGTTTTCGGGATGAATCGTCTCTCATGTACGCAGCCATTTTGTTTGTTGTGTCTCGTGTACATGAACGTCTCGCGAGATTTTCCAAATAAGGAAATAGCGCACACGCCTCTTGCTGAGAGCTATCGCCGTGTACGGTGAAAAACTATCAACCAGATAGAATAGTCCGCCGATAGTTTTCTATCCTCAGGTCAAAACTATCCACGTGTACGATTGCCTTAAGACTGGGGCTAAGTAGGTCACCTCTGCCAGAACCCACACTCGGCAGCTCGGTGGCAACCGGCCGCGCAAAATCATGCTACAATGTATTGACCATTGACCAGAGGGGTGACGTAATAAAATATAATATTAACACATATACAAAACACAGCTCGTCACAAATACAATACGAAAACAGATTTAACTAAACTAATATATGATAGCGACTATCCTAAATACAAACGAAAACTCAAACTGAAAAGTTTAAATCAACAGGCACTGGACCCCGCGGGAAGCATAAGCGTCAAGCGCTAACGCCAACAGACTTACGCCTTTGCTTCCGCGAAGAGTCCCTTACAGCACATGGCTCCTTAAGTAACAGTACATCAAACAGCACAATATCAACTATATGATGAACCAAATATGCGTACTAAAACACAAGTGAACATCTAGAAAAAATGAATACAATCCATATGCTACTACTAAATCTCCCCAGCGGGATCACGAACGACAAGTTCGAATCAAACTAAAGCTTTCGCACACTAGACACTCACGACACAAGGCGCCTTTAACTAGCAATGTTTTAGAACAAACAACGCTCCTTTATCTAGCAACGTTTCAGAACAAATAAGGCTCCTTTAAAGGTCCTGGTTCAGCAATTAGTCAGTAGAGGACAGCGAAAAAAAAATTCGAAGTCCCTACCTGATACACAAAGTGCAACCCTAACAGAGCCTCGTCAGATGGGATCCCCGAACACTCACGTTACTATAGCTGATGTAGAGTGTCAGACGTCCTTGACGGCTGTCACAGTTCACGCAAACAGGTATACGCCACTCAGCTGCTAAAGGTCACTTCCAGTTGCATCTGTCCGTACACGGTAACATCCACAATTCTCGTGCAACAACGACGAAAGTATCCAACTTTCAGTTGACTTCTGTACCGGGAAACACCGAGCGACTGAGTGACGTCCACAACGTCCAAAAACGGCGCAGGGAATGATGACGGTACGTCAAACATGCTATAGCGTGGTCTTCTCATTTCGTATGTCCTCGCATTTATCCAAAACAATGTTTCCTCGAAAGCGTTTGCAAACAACAAGTCCCTTATGGTAGTCACCATTTTTACCAAGGGAAGCTACTAGATAATGTTGTTGTAGGGGACAGCACTCCCGTGCTAAGCAACGCGGAAATGCCCACCTCAAAACGATTTTATTTTTCACAAAAGCCTGGGAGATCATTTACAGGCGATCATGCAACGATGTGATGTGCATGGATGACTCTGCGACAATATGAAATGAATGAAAACGGTCCATAAATACGCCCCATAAATCCATGGCCAGCAAGAGACATACATTCTCATGAGCCCCTGCAGATGCAGGGGCTCATGAGAATTTATGCCTGTTGCATTTGGAACAGGCTGGCTGAAGGCCTGTTCTGTCTGAACCAAACAGCTGAAATTCAGCTCTCCGGGATTTTGAAAAGCTGAATCAGTTTCTAGGACTGAAGACTGTCCCCCATCTATGTGATTGTGCCTGTTCGTGTGTGTTACACGGACATAAAATTTGATTACATAATAAGAATCTAAGCACTAGGAAATATTTGCTTTGTCGATTACTTCTCATCTTGTTTTTTTTTTTGTTGTTGTTGGTTTGATGTTTTTTTTTTTTTTGTATCACAAAAGATAATTATACTGTCTGCAAACTTGCTGAGTTCAGTGATAATATTTTCTCCCCAGGCCAACAGCTGTTTATGCACATGCAATGCACCCTGCCCAATGCGTACCTCATGCAAGTGCCTGACAGCAACCAACCATACACCAACTGCAAGCTAAAGGGTGCACAAACAAACGAGAGGCAAGTTTCAAAATAATTAGATACAGGGTTGCAACAAATGGGTCCAGCCTTCGCCATACCAATAATCTATACCTTTTTTTTTTTTTTAAAAAAGACCATATAATTATTCTTTATGCCCCCGATCCAAAATACTTAAATGTTATCTAATTTTCCCATTTTGGGGGGTTGGGCGAACTCTCCCCCCCCCCCCCCCCCACCCCCCATGACTGATTATAGGAGGCAGATGAAAGCAAGCTGGCATCATGCACCCTTTTGGCTGGAGCATTAGGCTTCTTTCATCTCATGCTATGGTTATGAGATACAAAATAAATGTTAGGAAACAGATATATGTAATTGGTATTCTAACCACAATATATTTGATTCATAGTTTATCTATGTTTGCACTGACAGAAAACCATGTGGGATTTGTTTTTGATCACTTCATATAGCAATGTTCTCTATCAGAAAACTGAAATGACTCAACCCGCAAAAATAAATATCAAGGAAATATATCAGTTCACAACAGCAAGAGATATATCTTACTTGATCTTTATTTTGTGACAAAAACATTGTTTTCAAATACACTTCAACATATGGGTTATTTGTTTATGTCTGTACTGAGTAAAACTGTCAAAAATGCCTTTCATTGTGAGGCTTCTCTTATGAGTTCACCAAAATTGTCAAGTACATCAATAAGTGTATACATAAATAAAAGCACAATGACCATGATGATATAGTAAAATACAGTTGATTTTTTAATGAAATGAGTACGTCCATTCTCAACAAGACCAAGTAGTTTATGTATCCTACAGAACCACATAGTCCAGACCAAAATGGTGACTGCAAAGCGTGTGTAATGCAGAGAAGAACTTAACGAAGAAAGAAAGACGCTTCGAAAAGACAGCTACAACACAATTTTAGTCATATTATCTAGTAAACAATTATGTTGTAACTGTCATTTCTAAGCGACTTTCTTTCTTCATAGGGTTCTTCTCTACAGAACAACATACATGTACACACTTTTACTTCCAGCACTATATATAACTGTAATGATACATGAGGCAAAAACACAAACAGAACAGAGGCAACCATTTTAATTATAAAGAAACAATTTCAGTGATGTCATTGAATCATATGCATGGTATATTTTGCTTATGATGCTGTCTTTCAAACTTGGTCTCTGTGTTTTGGTAAGTGGGGGTGAAATGAGGGGGGGGGGGGGGGGGAGTATGGAGGGGTGGGGTGAGGTGGGGGGGCAGTTATGAAGTTGAGAAACAGTTTGTATCATGGTGACTGCTCAGTTTACATGTTGGCGCTGCTGCCAGTTCCAGCTGACAAAACACCAGTGCATCCGTGGTGTGTGAAAAGCAAGATTTTCACTGTATGGACACTGACAGTGTCACATTTCACTCGCATGGGTACACATGCAGGCATATTTTTTTTTATATGCTAAATTTTGCTATCCACCAAAATGCTAATATTGCCATGACTCCACAGCAGACAGACAGCCTTCATGGACAGGTCCAACCAGTGAAGAGACAAAAGACTGGCCAGTGTCAAACATGTCACCAAACTGCAGGGGCGTTAGCAGCAACGTTACAGAGAAACTTTGGAACAGAAAAATGCCTGATGCAAGTGCAGAGTGCCCCAATTTGCTCTCAGAAGGCAGCTGCAAGACAAGAAGCAAAGGTCAGTTAGTACATGTAAAGATATACTGCAAACACTGTTCTAGAGGAGTTTACTTGGCTACCAGGTATATGCCAGTATAATCTACTCATCATGAAAACAACCATAAATAGTTTGCACTGCTGCTTGGTAACATGATATTATATGAATATGTTTTCAGGCCAACATAGCCAAATTTTCCCTGGGGGAGACTAAAAGACGCACTCAACCGATGAGCAGCCCCTGGTGACCATATCGTATGTGGGAGTAGAGGTGACACCTCATCAGCGCATCACCAGTGAAGACAATCCGGCCTACTGTTTGTGTGGGAATTGTCTAATAATAATGGACAACAAGAACTACTGAATTTGATCAAGCTGATCGAGTTAACAGAAGAACCAACTTTTCTAAATATTTGTAAGAAGCAGAACAAAGTCAAATTTTGCAGCATCAAAATTTATAGCAGCACATTTGCAAATAAAAATCCCACATTATAATGGCATTCAAAAATTACCAACACTGCATACAGATTTTTTTCAGTTGTGGCATGAGAGCCATATGGGGCCTGGCAACAGAAAACACTGTCGCTCTTGTCAGGTGGCCATAATCAGATGGCGGTTTCCAAGCCCCAATCTAAACTACCTGAGGGCACTATCTGGTTGTGTATGTGTGTGCAACCAACCTCCAAGTCTTTGCTTCTGCTGAAAAACCACATCCACTCGTCGCTCACTCTATCATCTGTACTGCGTAGATACTGTAACAAACTGCAGAGCTTTCCATCAGTGAGGCATTGGGGATACACGGCCACAGAGCATTCCTTTATGAGAAAAAAACAGAATGAAAAGAACATTTTCATTTACATTTAAAATTTACTTTCTGTCATGGGTGTGGAGATTGTTTACATCTGTTTGTACAAGTAGTTGGGACATAAATAAATGGACACATGCATGTAATATGATACTCCATATTGTGCACTTTGTACTCTCTACACAAGAAAGTATTAAAGTTGAATGTAAAAGAAAAGTGTTGGACATTCTTTGTTTTCAATACATTTGGACATTCTTCTTCATAAATCGCATACATGTCTGCTTTCTGCTTTCATTTTCCATCCTTGTCATAACTACATACTGTGAACAGTGCACACGAACAGGAATTCGGCACCCGACTTGCCATAACAAAAACTTAGTTTGCATGGTCAGTATCACAATCCTAAATAGTATATTTATACAAATACATGTACTGTAATGATACTGAAAATGACATGTACAATACTGCACTTGTAACAGAAATTGCACACGTGTGTAACATACTATAAGCATGCATATTTCTGTTCTGCTACCTGGTATGCCACAGAGTGCCTGTTGCTAGTCTTGGTATACTGCTTGCATTCTTGGTGGTTGAACTAAGTCAAGGATGGTAAGTATGTTGTGCATTGTGTAGCCTTCATAGCCAATTGAATTTTTTTTGGGCCATTTCAACCACATAGATACATCCCCTTGACTAACACTCAATGATGAGACTGAAACATATCTAAACTCTAAGTCAAAATAAGTGCGTAAATAAGACATGATACCTTGATTGTGCCTGGCAAGGAAGCTCGTAATGTGTGGTGATGCTTGATAACAGGCTTTATCCATTGTTTCAAGTAGTGTTTAGCCTTTGGCAGCAGCAAAGAAACTGAAAACAGATGGCCAATGAATAGATAAAGCAAAACCTCAAACTGACAAAAGCACAAAAGTGAAAATACACGAGCAGCAGTTTATACTGAGTAGGTTGTTTCGATGACAGAACAGCATCATGTGTTTTTGTTCTGCATACACTCAAGGATATATCCTCCATGTAAACACACAGCTCAACTCAACTTCATGCAATTTGCTTGCCTTTGTGCAACGCATCAAGGTAATGATCCAATAATATACAAATCTATTTGATACTGAAATAAAAGATACATGCATTACAGAGTGGCAAACTGACAGGTAGCTAGCACTAGCTGTTATGAAGACTTGGGAGAAAAAAACACCATGGCACCATGATAATTATGTTTACTGTCAACTTGTAAATATACTTACAGTGTGGAGGAAGCAGTCACATATGTAAATCATAACTTACAGTATTGTGACAGCAATATTTCCATGACACTATATGCTACTTTATGTGTGCTGTGATTGGACTTTTACAAGCAAAAATGATTTTGTGAAATCAAGAAGGTGTACCATACTTCAAAATCAAATGCCACCAAACTGATCATCATTACCTGAAAGTAGCAGGAGATTACAGTAGAACTCTGTCGGTGACAACTTATCGGACAGGTCTTGCTGTCTTCAGAAACTCGATGCCAGTCTGTGCATTCACCAGTTCCATGTCACCTGACCTTGTGGCAGCCCTGCTGTCCAGAACAAAAGCATAAACACAGTAATGGGGAAAATGAAAAAGAAATAAATACACATGTGTGCATGTGGCTTTCTAAAAATGGCTTAGTCACAAAATAGAAGCACATTTGAGTGTTATGATATGGAACAATATAACAATACATATATGATTTACAGTAAGACTCGCAATAGAATATTTTTATATACAAACATAATATTATATTAATTATAAGTTTTTGTCACTCATATTTCTCCTGTTCCTAAGCCTGTGGTTTCAGGAAAAGAAGAGTGCATGCTGAATATGAGAAATACATCATGTATCAGTGGCAACTAAGCCAACTTACAATAGACCACGCTGATTGCGAGTTTCATAATGAATTATGTACATACATGTATTGCTCTATTTCATCACACTGAAATGTGCTGTTTTTGTGAACAAATATGTTTTAGGTTGATCCTAGTTGTATATCGTATCCTTATCTATACCTGTTTATTATATTCTCATCCAGACAATTGCTGATGTTGTTTTTATACAGAGAGCAGCTGTACATTTGTTTTCATTCAGACATGCATCTGAACACTTTGTCTGTGTTCAGACAACTGCAGGCATATTTTGTTTTTTTTTTATTCAGACAGCTGTATATTTAATTCTATTCAGACAGCTGTACATTTTGTTCTAAATATAAGCCAGCTGTACACTGTGTCCCAAGCCACACACACACACACATGTACACACACACACACACACACACACACACACACACACACACACACACACACACACACACACACACAAAGTTCACAATTTACCTTGCCATTGCCAATGCGATTATATGTTATGTCTTGTGATGGGATTGGGTGGTGTTCCAAACTGATGCACCTTCACTTTCACTTTGTACTAGCTTCACACATGTATCCACAGAAATAACACACTGCTTGCTGCTCTGTGAGCTCATTTGGTGTGGCACTGAAAAATAATCAAATGACTGGTATTTGTATAGTTATGTAATACACACAAGGGTTTTGTACTAGAAAACGCTGTGGCGTTATGAAGATATTTACACAAAAACAACCGCCATCAACCCCCAAAACAAATCGCAACTAAGAGTGGAAACTTCTGAATTTACATCAAACCTGAGCTCAGAATATATCACATATTTCATTTATGTATATAACACAAATATGTGTAATAGCAAAGTGCCCAGAAAATATTACAATTATTTATAAAAGAGAGAAAATTTAAAGAACAGTTACAAGCTGTTATGCTGTAGTGACCGAGTAACTACGGAAGAGACGAACAGTGAGGCTAAGATTACCAATCTATTCTTCGTCTTGTTCATCGATGTATTCTGCCAACTTCTCAGCACTGTGGTCTGCAGTTATTTCCTCAGTCATCACTTCCTCCGAAATTATTGTCCTGTACGCCAGAACACACATAACATTACGATCGCTATAGGTCTACCTGTTGTTGACAAGGAAGTGGGCATTAGAGTGGTGTCCCCTGTAATATACATATTTACGAGTAGCTTCCCTTTGTAAACACGACGTCAACTACATTCGGCATGGGTGTTTGTTGTTGTTGGAAATATACTTGCCAACACAAGTAATATTTGTACAAGAAACGTGAAAAGACGACGCCATATCATGTTGGACTTACCGCCACCATTCGCTGGACCATTTTTGGACGTCGGCTCGGCCGTACCTCCCCAGTTGGCAAAAGTGAAAGTTGGATATTCTTCGTAGTTGCACGGGAATTGGATGTTACCATGCACGGACAGATGCAACTGGAAGTGACCTTAGGCAGCTGGGTGGTGTATACCTGTTTGCGTGAACTGTGACAGCCGTCAGGGACGTCTGACACTCTACAGCAGCTATAGTAACGTGCGTGTTCGGGGACCCCATCTAACGGGGCCCTGTCAGGGTTGCACTGACTTTCTGTGTCAGGTAGGGACTTTGACATTTTTTTTTCGCTGTCCTCTACACACTAATTGCTGAACCAGGACCTTTAACTAGCAACGTTTCAGAACAATATCCCGTATACAAATGGAGCAAACGTCCTTAACCTAACACGACTGAAAGTTGAATTAACTCAATATAGTTCACGTCACTGGACCTTCTCGCCGGAAGCACAACCGTTAAGCGCATCTCAACTCGACGCTCTTGCTTCCTCGATAAGGTCTTCCATAACACAGGCTGCTTTTAAATAATACAATCCCTCCAAATGTCACTGTGACAAAGCTCCTCTCACAATACAGTCACTACGAGGAGACGAAATAAATATCACAATGTTCTTTACAAGACAAAACTTTGCTTAAACAGGTTAGAAAATAATAAACACGACGACCCGACCTGACTAAACATGAGGCGCGCCGCGACACCCGCAAAGGCACTCAGGTTCGGCGTCGTAGCCCCATAAAGGCGGAGTGACACAGTCAGCCTCCACTCTCAGTACACCAATGGATTAGATAGGAACCAGCATTGGAATAGGATGCACTAAAACACAGGTGCAAAAATAAACATAAATACCTAACAAAAGAAACAAAATAATCACATCCCCCTTCCCGCAACTTCAATTGCCGCCTTTTATATTCCCTTCACCTCTTTCCCGCAACAATAAATTCAACCTCAACAAAATACATATTTACAATCGCATCACGCTTCCCGCAACAATGAATTCAACCTCAGCAGAATACATATTTACACGTCACCCCGTGACTCACTTCCGATATTTACACTCCTGTGCTAAATAATGAAATGGCCCTAGTCGCCTACTCGGCGTTAAATCCCAACAACTAATCCGCCGCTAACTACTCTAGAACCCACAACATACGACAGATAGCATTCACTTCTACATTCTATTCTCTTCTATTTCACACCTGCCCCCCCCCCCCCCCCATATACATTAGCCAATTAGCCAACATAATAATAACAGAACAAGCAACCCCCCCCCCCCCCCCCCAGAGCAAATGGCCACTAGAGAATTGTTACGTGTACCTACTGCCATCCGTGAAGACGCCCCGGCTAGGACGAAGACAAACAAGGACAAGACAAGCCAGGGGTAACGTCGTCGCAGCTCTTCTTCTTCTCGTCTTAGGTCACGGACTCCCGGGCTCGACCAGGGCCGTTTCGTAGGGACGCCACAGGTGGGACGACACAGCTACTTGAGGCGGCAGCTAATGGAAAACCACGCCAGCACAAACCCCCCTCAGAGACTACGTTGAAAAGACGACTATTTTCGTTCGCTGGTGGAAATGCGACCGACGATCAATTTGGATAACTTTAGGTTGGCAAAATACGCTCACTACCTCATGTGATGTGAAAACACGTGAAACACTAACCACCCGATGGCGTCAGACTGAGCGATCACGTGTGTTACGCTGACCTGCAAACTCCCGCACGGCAGCAAATACTCGTGTACAGGCCTAATAAGCTGGATCCATCCTAGGACCAGTAAGGTGAATGTTGGCTGCCAATATAGTGCGACGCTGGATCCATCCTAGGACCAGTATGGTGAATGTTGGCTGCCAATATAGTGCCACGCTGGTTCCATCCTAGGTCCAGTATGGTGAATGTTGGCTGTCAATATAGTGCCAAGCTGGATCCATTCTTGTGCCAACATGTAGCAAATAGTCTGCCAACCTTTTTCCAGCATGAATAGTATTGTCCTAGATTTGGATATTGGTAATCCAGCTTTCAGTCATCTGAAGAAAAATTTGGTTGGATGGTTGTACATTGCTTAAAGTCCAGACAGCAACAAGACTTTCTCAGGACGTGTCAGCACTGCTTGTAAAAAACAAAATCTAAACAGAATATTGAATGTATGCCGCCAGCTGGTCTAATACACTATCAATCTATCTATCTATTTATCCTTATCTTATCTTATCTATCTATCTATCTATCTATCTATCTATCTATCTATCTATCTATCTATCTATCTATCTATCTATCTATCTATCTATCAATCTATCTATCTATTTATCCTTATCTTATCTTATCTATCTATCTATCTATCTATCTATCTATCTATCTATCTATCTATCTATCTCTCTCTCTCTCTCTCTCTCTCTCTCTCTCTATCTATCTATCTATCTATCTATCTATCTATCTATCTATCCTATCTAATCTATCTATCCTATCTAATCTATCTAATCTATCTATCTATATCCCGTAGTCTTGCCGACCGTTGGCAACCAACTCCCTCCGTTCCTCTTTGTTCTCTGCCATTCTCAGCGTATCGCCCAGTTTCAGTCCTGTCCACTCTGAGATATTGTCCTCCCATCTTTTCCTCTGTCTTCCTCTCCTTCGTCCTCCTTGCACAGTGCCTTGCAGGATTGTTTTGGCAAGCCCTGCTGAACGCGTGACATGCTCATACCACTTCAATTTGCGTTTTTTTTTTCACAATGGCTAACAAGTCTTCATAGGGCCCCATGGCTTGCCTGATTCTGCTTCCCACTTCCTCGTTTGTGATGTGATCTCTGTATGAAATGTCAAGCAGCCTTCGAAAACATCTCATTTCAGTGGATTGTATCCTTCTTTCAAGGTCTGCTGTGAGGGTCCATGACTCGCAGGCATATAAGAGCACTGAGATGATTAAGGAGCGCATCAGTCTGATCTTGGAGCAGAGTGTGATGTTTCTGTCCTTACATATGGTCTTCAATCTTGTTAGTGCTGTTGTTGTCTGCGCAGTCCTGCACAGTATTTCTGGTTTTGATCCCTCATCTGTCACAATGGCTCCTAAGTATTTGAATTTCTTAACTGTTTCTATTTTTTGGCCTCCAACCACGATTTCAGTGCCAATGCCACTGGCGTTATTGGTCACCAGTTTGATCTTCTCTGCACTGATTTCCATCTCATACGCAATGGCTGTACTATCCAGCTTTTCCACCAGCTGAGCTAGCTCCTTCTCTGTTCCTGCAAGGCCATCAATGTCGTCCACAAAGCGCAAGGCCGTGATTGTTCTGCCTCCAATACTGACAGTTCGTTCATGATCTTTCAGAGCGCCCGTCATGATTCTTTCCAGGAATGAGTGAGTGAGTATAGATTGCTTTATGTCCCGCAAGCGACAAAGGCCTTCTCAGGACGTGCCTGCGCTAAATGAAGAAAAGAACTGCAAGAAGCGCAGACAGGAGGGAGAATTTCAAAAGAAAAATACAGATGAATGGACCAGAAAGACAGAAATACAAACCCCCAAAAGAGTAGAACCCACCTTGCAGGGGTTAGACAAGGTGACCCTAGGAACTAAAAAGTAGACAACCCCACCAAAGTCCCCTAGGGCAGACCCGGTGGGGGGTCTTTCCAGCAAGATGTTGAAAAGAGTAGGTGAGAGCAAGCAGCCTTGTCGGACTCCAACTGTAGTCCTAAACCAGTTTCCTATTTTGCGTTGAAGCAGACTGCGCTAGTGGCCTTGTTGTAAAGGTTTGCTATGACTTTGATCAGGTTGGCATTGATGTTGTATAGCTTCGTGGTGGACCAAAGGGGTGCATGCCACACCATGTCAAATGCTTTCTTAAAATCCACAAAGACATGATAGAGGTCTTGCTGGTGCTGGAGGTACCTTTCTAATACGCTAAATACACCTAAGACCATTTAGCAACACACATTCAACATCAAGAGCACAGACAGTAGGGAGAGTTTAAAAAAGGAAAATACAAGTGAATGGACCAAGGGTAGACAGAAACACATGCCCCAGAATAGAGGGGAAACCCCACCCTGTGGGGCAGACCAGGGTGACCCTGCAAACATATATAATATATACCGGATAGTTAGCTTAATTATGTATGAGCCAACACTAGGCCTGGACAATTGCCATTTCCCCTTTGCATAGCAAGATCAAATCAAACGTGCATCAAAATATATAACACCTATCTCAAAACACAACTTAAAAAGAAAGACCTGAACTCAAAGATTCACAGTGATAATAATAATAATAATAATAATAATAATAATACACAGTTCTTGTATAGCGCTGTTTTCCAGGAAAACACTGGACTCACTGCACATGCACAACAGCACACCCTTTCTCTCTCTCTCTCAGACACATGCACAATTATACACTACTTCAAACCACTCCATCCCTTCCCAACACCTTACATTCACTTCCTCTAGGATCAGAATAAAAGGCAGTCAGTCAACAGTTAGCTAAAGATGAGCTAAGTGGTAATGCCCAACAGAAAAGAAAAGTCTTTAAGTGAGCTTTAAACCGTGACAATGATGCACAAGTTTAATCCAATTTTCAGTTTAAAAAAACAAAAACCACTCTAAGTCTAACTATACTGATAGTAGTTATAAGCATGCAATATGAATAATTAAGGACAATGATTATCTCAGTTAACCCTTTCCATTATGATACATTATTGCCTGAAATAATTTGATTATGATAGCTCAAGAGTAGTGCCAGAACACCTTGGTGCGCAGTTCTGGCAGCACCCTTGAACTAAAATGGTTGATCTATATCTCCTTACCCATAACATAGCTTTCACAGGGCAATCTGAAGTTTAAAAAAAAAAAACCCTCAGGCAGGATTCAACTGATTAATTAATCCCCCACCCACAAATAAACAAACAAACAAACAAACGCAATACACAAAATGTAAAAATAAACAATGCCCACAATTAACAAAACAATTGTGCTGATATATGACATACAAAAACATCTCTGAATATATAAATATACACACAGATGTTCAGGTACTGGCAATAGGATCTGAGTGTAAACAAAACAGAGATTTTGTACAGAGAGTATTCTTAAACTCAGCCCATGACTAACTTTCTTACAGATTAACAGAATATACTGACAATTCGATTGGAGACAAAATTTCCCCCTAAACATACAGGATTAGGCACAAACAATAATAATAAGCGCATTAAATAGGCGCTTTATCCCAATTGAAAATCTGCTCAAATCTTCAAGTCCGCCATCGTCCGTCCTCTCCTCAAAAAACACAACCTCGACCCAAACGAACTCAAGAACTATCGCCCAGTCTCCAATCTCTCTTTCCTGTCCAAGCTTCTTGAGAAGGTTGTTCTCAACCAGCTCAACCTCCACCTCACCGACAACAGCCTCCTCAGTCCATTCCAGTCTGCCTATCGCAAACATCACAGCACTGAAACAGCCCTTCTACATATCTTAAACGATCTGCTTCTCTCCACCGACTCGGGCAACATCTCCCTTCTTACACTACTCGATCTCTCTGCCGCCGGCCTTTGACACTATAGACCACTCTATGCTCCTCCACCGACTCCACCACTCCTTCGGCATCACTCCTGGTGTCTCTCCTACCTCTCCGACAGACAGCATTCCGTCACCATAAACGGCGTCTCTTCCAACCCAGTCACGCTCTCCTGCGGAGTTCCACAGGGGCCCGTCCTGGGCCCGGTCCTTTTCACACTCTACACCTCTCCCCTGTCCAACATCATCCAGTCTCACCGCATACACCACCACCTCTACGCTGACGACTCACAACTGCTAGACAAAGACAAACTCGACAACACTCAGTCACTACTGACTCGCACGGCTGACTGCTATGAAGACGTGAAAAACTGGATGACAGCAAACAAGCTAAAACTGAACGACGACAAAACGGAAGCCATGCTGGTAGGCACTCGCCAGAAACTCTCCCAGCTCCCTCCCTCTCTCCACCTTCAACTCGATAGCACCCCCATCTCCCTCTCTGACTCGGCCAAGAACCTCGGCGTTATCCTCGATTCCTCTCTGTCCATGACCAGCTTCGTCTCTGCCACGGCCCAGGCATGCTATTTCCACCTCCGCCGCATCAGTCAGATCAGAAAATACCTCACTACCGAAGCTGCCACCAAACTTGCTGTCTCTCTCATCTTATCTCGCATCGACTACTGCAACTCTCTCCTTTCCGGCCTCCCTCACTCCACCATTTTCACTCTCCAACGCGTTCAGAACAATGCTGCCCGCCTCGTCCTCAGAAAGAAAAAATCCGACCACGTCACACCCCTGCTCAAACTCCTTCACTGGCTCCCCATCCCCCAACGCATCCAATACAAAATTTTGTCTCTCTGCTACAAATCCCTGAACAACTGCGCTCCTGCCTATCTCTCCAACTTATTTGACCCTTACACACCTTCCCGCTCCCTCCGCTCTGCTTCTGACCCTCTCCGCCTCCACATCCCTCGCACCAAACTTAACACTTTCGGCCCCCGCTCCTTCTCCGTCCACGGTCCATCCACCTGGAACACTCTCCCACTCTCTCTCCGTCAGAAACACTCTCTCTCTCCTCCTTCCAGTCCGCCCTCAAAACTCACATCTTTCAACAGTTTTAGCACTATATCACAACACTCCCCACCCCAAGCTGACCGTCGTAATGTATTCCACTGTTTGTGTACGCGAGTCTTTGTCTAAAGCGTGCGCATGCGTGCGCGAGTTGTGAGTGCGCGCTTAAAGTTATAATTATTATAAGCGCATTATAAATACCGTAATTATTATATTATCAAAGCGCCGCCGCGAACTGAACCCAACAAGCACGCGCACGTGAATCACGCGCATTCATTCACACACTGTACATAAACACAGAAAATTCACGTGGTACTAAGGACAAGCTCAAGCGAGCTACTGAAGTTTTGGAAATTTAAATCGTTTATATTTGAAATTTGATTAAGTGGGCTGAAATTGATACTGACGTCGTGGGGGAGGAAGAGCCGGAGTACCCGGAGAAAGAACCCCCAACGGTCCGCCCGAATTAACGGTGACACCTACTAGAGGAAAAAAATGTCCGACGCCGAAACCGGGGATAGAACCTCGCACAACATTGGTTATGAAAAAAAAAAAAAGAATCTCATATGACAAGTCCTTATTAACCCTTTCATCCTGATACACTCTTGCTTGAAATTAATTTGACTATGATAGTTCAAGGATGGTGCCAGAATAGCTTGGCGCCTGAGGCACCAAGCTATTTTGGCACTACCCATGAACTAAAATGGTTGATCTGTCGCATAATTTGTAATGAAGCCGTCAAAGGATAATAAGCAAATTTGACAAAATCAGCATCAGGATGTAATGGGTTAAAAAGTGTATCAAATAAAACCTGAACTGTAAAATTCACGTACTGATCAACTGGCATCAGTACAATAAAAATGTAACAACCATGAAACCATAATATTAATAATAAAAGTAAATATGCAGGCATCCAAGACCTGGCACATTGATTCTAGCAACACATAATTCAATTCTGTTGACATATACTAACTAGAGTGTTGGAAGGGCACTTACAACAACAACAACAACAACAAAAAACAGAAATTGGCACAATAGTTAAAACACAATGGAAATACCAATGGATGGGTGGTGTGTGTGTATGGTTGGGGTAGGGGGGGGGGGGTGGCGGGTGGGGGTAGTAGTTAAGCAAACCAAGACAATTATCTTTATAATCATGCATGCAGCCAGTCAGCATTTTATAACTTGCAACTAAAAACAGATTTGCCCTACATTGCTTGGAAGCCCTAAACTAGCTGCCATCAGTTTTCAAACATAAACACTTCTGCAACAGATGGTTACAAAACATGTGCATGTCTTATTAAAATGTTATCTGCAACAAACAAACAAACAAACAAACAAAAAAAAAAACAAAAAAAAAAAACCACACATCCGGCAGGCTTAATTTCTCAGGCAGACTATAATACTAGTAAAAATAAACAATAATATGTAAGCATCTTGGCAGGACTGAATAAACAGTGTAGCAAACTGAATATGTGAATCAGAATGAAACCTAATATTGCAATCTGAATTAGTTTAATTTTCTTCTGACACGGACAGTTTATTTGAAATTAATGGGCTCTGCTTGAAGTTTATGTTGCTATGGCCGGAAAAAAAGTTAATTAGAAATTCTAGGATGATAGACTGAAATGACAGATCTATACCATATAATATAACCATTACACAACATATATTTCATAGCGTTTCATAACAAAAGACAACTACGACTCCTCGAACGCTTCCACCAGCGCTGCCTGCGTACCATCCTGGGCATTCACTAGAGTGACTATGTCACCAACGTCGAGGTCCTTGAACAGGCTGAAACTGTGAGCATCGAGGCTTTGCTGCTGCGGACGCAGCTCCGCTGGGCGGGGCATGTCTCCAGGATGGAGGATAATCGCCTACCCAAGATCACCCTGTTCGGCGAGCTTACCACTGGACACCGAGACAGAGGGGCACCAAAGAAGAGATACAAAGACTGTCTCAAGAAGTCACTTAGTACCTGCCAAATCGACCACCGCCAGTGGTCTTCGCTTGCTGCGGACCGTGACACCTGGCGCTCCACCATTTACAAGGCAGCCGTCTCCTTTGAGGACTCTCGCAGAGCTAGCCTTAAGGACAAGCGGCTCAGGAAAAAAAACAGAGATGCCGCAACTCTTTAGTAAAAAATAATTCTTTTAAAAAAAGAATTAATACACTAAACAACCTTTACTTCTAGAGAAAGTCAGACAGTGGCGGTGATGTAAAAGAGGCAACTCCGTCACCACATAGACACTGACATAATACTCTAAATATGATGTCACTCTCTCTCGCGCGCGCAGCTCTCTCTCTCTCTCTCTCTCTCTCTCACACACACACAAACATGTGCGCATCTCCAGGAGAATAGATCATCATGCGCCCTCCAGGCGCATGGGGATCTATGCCTCTTGGAGATGTTTGGAGCACGCACTAACACGCACACACACATCAGAAGAGCAAGCAGGTGACCCGTGTACTTAGTATATTATGTTGCTAGGTAAAGTCAACCTGCTTTTACACAAATTATAGCAAGACTGTAATTGTACTGTGAAGTTCTAGTTTTGTCACCATTTTCTCAAGCCTATGAAGCGAAAGTGAAACTCATATCACGTAAAATATAAAATTACGTAAAAACTAAAACTTACGTCATGACAAATGACGTTTGACAAATCAATGACGCATATGTCCTGGCCCCTTATAGAACTCACTGACGCATTGGCAGATCTGGGAGACTTTTTCAATAGGAAATAATTCAACATCAGAATCAGGTCAATGACAAAAGGTAGAGACCGTTGACAGCGAGAACAGCTCTCATATAGAAGGGACTTTGTGGGTTATGGTTCATCCCATCTTGTTTTTAATAGGAATAAAACAGAGCATTACTTAATTATAATTTACGAATGATTGCGTGGTGCAGGTTACACAGTCTGCTGAAGGCTTCTTTCCCCCTTTTTCCAGTAAGATTGTACAATATTGTGGCACTTGTTCACATCAAACATTGCATTGTCCTCCGTACACAATCTTTTAATTCCAAGCCTCCAACATGGGATAAATACAGAATCTGCAGACACACACAGAAAAAATAAGATGGTTTTTACAAATAAAATTTATCAAAATGAATCACAATCAAAATTTACCTTTCTCTGTAGTTTCCCAGCAGAAAGGAAAAAAATATATATTTTTAAAAAATGGAACACAAAACTGCAAATAAATTATAATAAAATATTAGTTTCTAAACCTCCTGGTACATAACTAAATTCATCAACCCAAGCAACACACAACAAAACAAGAAAATGCAAACACTATTCAGATTTCAAATGTATAATTACCATGTTGTTCCTGGTCACCGCGTTGTCCAGGACTGTGATGAGGCGCTCCAGCTCTGCACAATCTTGTAGTGGGAAGTTCTTAGTTTTCTCCTCTTCGCCCAGTATGACTCATTTTGAGCGGATTTTTTTTTAATGTAACATTGTCAATGTGTATGTAAACTATTTTTAATATGGAGATTAGTGTATTTGACCCTGGGTTGACAGCCGATCGAAAAACGCTTCTTCAGTGATTTGAAAATGTAGGGGGTGAGGGAGGGTGATGGCCGAAAAGGCTTTTTATTAGGAGTCGGCTCTATGACAATGGAAAGGCTGGCTTAGGATTCTCCAATTCCCCCTCTCTTAAGGGTAGTGCCAGATTAGTTTGGCACCATCCGGCGGCAATCTATCTGGCACTACCCTAAAATGACATGGTCGGTCCGTCCTCTGCTGTAGTGCATAGGGACTAAAAGGGTTAACATATTAGCTCAGCACCATCCGGCGTCAATCTATCTGGCACTACCCTTAAATGACATGGTCGGTCCATCCTCTGCTGTAGTGCACAGGGACTAAAAGGGTTAACATATTAGCTCAGCACCATCCGGCGGCAATCTATCTGGCACTACCCTTAAATGACATGGTCGGTCCATCCTCTGCTGTAGTGCATAGGGACTAAAAGGGTTAACATATTAGCTCAGCACCATCCGGCGGCAATCTATCTGGCACTACCCTTAAATGACATGGTCGGTCCATCCTCTGCTGTAGTGCATAGGGACTAAAAGGGTTAACATATTAGCTCAGCACCATCCGGCGGCAATCTATCTGGCACTACCCTTAAATGACATGGTCGGTCCATCCTCTGCTGTAGTGCACAGGGACTAAAAGGGTTAACATATTAGCTCAGCACCATCCGGCGGCAATCTATCTGGCACTACCCTTAAATGACATGGTCGGTCCATCCTCTGCTGTAGTGCATAGGGACTAAAAGGGTTAACATATTAGCTCAGCACCATCCGGCGGCAATCTATCTGGCACTACCCTTAAATGACATGGTCGGTCCATCCTCTGCTGTAGTGCATAGGGACTAAAAGGGTTAACATATTAGCTCAGCACCATCCGGCGGCAATCTATCTGGCACTACCCTTAAATGACATGGTCGGTCCATCCTCTGCTGTAGTGCATAGGGACTAAAAGGGTTAACATATTAGCTCAGCACCATCCGGCGGCAATCTATCTGGCACTACCCTTAAATGACATGGTCGGTCCATCCTCTGCTGTAGTGCATAGGGACTAAAAGGGTTAACATATTAGCTCAGCACCATCCGGCGGCAATCTATCTGGCACTACCCTTAAATGACATGGTCGGTCCATCCTCTGCTGTAGTGCATAGGGACTAAAAGGGTTAACATATTAGCTCAGCACCATCCGGCGGCAATCTATCTGGCACTACCCTTAAATGACATGGTCGGTCCATCCTCTGCTGTAGTGCATAGGGAATAAAAGGGTTAACATATTCGAGACGTGCCGCCTCCGGATACGCGGCTTTAAGCCGCACGTCCTGTATGAGTTAACAGTCGGCTTTAAGCCGTGTATCCGGAGGCGGCACATCTAGAATGAGTTAATCTTATCCACCTTGTGTATACAGTCGCCGGTACTCTTCACAGTATCGGTAGGTGCAGGCGCCAGGGTAAATGGTTAGGAACATGTGTACACATGTACGAGCACAAGAAATACCAAAGGCCTTCTTGCATGAAAGATTTTGCCACAAAGGATCATTGGGATATGTTTTAAGTTTGTGTCTTGAAATGTCTCTGAGAAAATGCCAACGTTAAAGTTTACCACGTACGACAGACGATGGCGGCCCAATACACAGACTCACTTCTTGCTATCGCAGTGCACGTTGAGCCACTGAAAAACGTGAAAGGCTTAAAACAGAGGGTGTGGATCAGCAATGCTAGTTCAAACGTAGGCCGCCCAAAAGTCTTGGCGAGTCTGTTTTACTACCCTTGAACTATCGTTGCTTATCCATCTCCAAGAGTTAGTACACAGTCTTCCTACAAGTATCCACAAGTTGTGAAGGTCAGTATGAGATCTGCCTGAGCTAAGTAACATCCACCGCTTTCACCTCACAGAGCCAGCAGCGAGAGATGCCAGGAACATGACACTGAAGGGTGGTACTAACTATTGGCATTGGCACATCCTCACTGCTCCAGGAAGATGCAACTAGAATTTACCTCTGAAGTTGCTGGTTTCCTTGTCGCTTTCTTTGGCTTCCTGCGTTCTTCGTCACTGTTCACCGCGCTTGATTCTGTGGTGTCGCTTACCTCCGAGTCCTCGTCTGTGGCGTCACTCACACTAGAAGCCGCGGATGAGAGTTGTATCATCGAGTCGTCTAAAATAATGAAATGAAAGCAGACATGAAGCAGGCTTCATAAAGATGGACATTGGCCACATGAATTACAGGACGACTACTTGATATGACAGTGATAAGCTTCTATCGGTCCTAAACAACGGTATCCATTATTCATTGATTAATTAATTGTACATTGCTTAACGTCCCGACAGCAACAAGACTTTCTCAGGACGTGTCTGCACTGCGTGTGAAAAAAACCCCAACTAAACAGAATATTGAATGTATGTCGCCAGCCGGTCCAATACGTTAAATAAACCTAACACATGGGGCCTAAATAAAGCTAAGACCATTTAGCAACACACATCCAATATCAAGAGCTACAGGCAGCGCAGACAGTAGGGAGAGTTTAAAAAAAGGAAAATACATGTGAATGGACCAAGGGTAGACAGAAACACATGCGCCAGAATAGAGGGGAAAACCCACCCTGTGGGGCTGCCAGGGTGACCCAGGGCACTAAAAAGTAGTTAACCCCACCCAAGTCTCCCAGGGCAGACGCCGGGGAGGGGGGGGGGGGGAAGGTATCCATTATTAGAATACTTGTAAACTCACAAGGCTTGTGAAGGGATAGGCAGGACAAATATTAGGAGACCGTCTATTTGGCTACTCTTGGCACTAAAAGCCAGTTAGTCCAGCAGACGGCAGTGTGACGTTACGTTTGAAACAAACGACTCCCAAGAACGAACAAGAGCAAAACCACAGCGAATAACCAGTGTGCACAATATGCACAGACAACACTCCAAACATCTCCGGGCTCATGAGGATCTGTGCCTCTTGGAGGTGTCTGGAGTGCAGTGCTATCTACGCTTGTGATGCAAGCTGGTTATTCGCCGTGACTTTCCTCTCGTTCATTGTTGGCAGTCGTTCTTTTCAAACGAAACCTCACTAATTTAACCCTTATCATTTGGAATAGTGCCCGAATATCTTGGCGCCTTTAGGCGCCAAGCTATTCTGGCACCACCCTTGAACTAAAGCCATTGGTCTATATCCTTATCTGTAAGTACTATAATGTAGCTTGCATATGGCAGTGTACAAATTTGAAGCTTTTAGCCTCAGTGTGATAGGGGTTAAAGTATACCACGGACGAGCGGACGATCACTAGCTCAGCACAGTCTTTTTTTTTCATCGCACATATTGCAACACACAAAAAAAATCACGTTTCGATTTAGAAATACATTATTGTTGCGCCCCAAGAACAAAATATTTTGCAATTTCAACTTGATGTAACCAAGTGGACTAAAGCCTATGAACAAATACATCATGATAGTCCGACACGGTACCACAGGAATGGATGGACCAAAGCAACTTCGCTAATCTGACGGTACCTGCTTGACTGAAACGGACGATCCTTCCCCTGCAACTGGTGGGCAGAAGTCAGGAGACGTGTATAATTATGATATGTACAACAACTGGGTTACTAGTAAGTGCAGAAACAAAAGAACGTCCAATACCATCACAGGAATTTTGGCGGCCTTTTCCCTTCCGCCCTTTCTCTTGCCGCCGGATGCCAAGTTTGAATCCGTACTCTGCACCATACCAAACAAGCAGCTCTGTTCCAGCCTGTGACAAACAGAAATGTCTGACAGTGCATGCTTTAGTTCCCCTTAAAACAAAGGAATAATGGCACTGTCATTGCGTCAGTTAGGTCATACCTCCCTTGGTCATTCCCTGTAATAACGACGAATAGCGTGTGACGTTAAATAGATGCGATAACAGTCGGGCCTTGAAGGCGCGCGATACGTTTGCTCTCAAACGACCCACGGTCGAAGTACATCATGTGTCGATTTTCAGACTAAATGAGTCCAATGTCAGACAAGAAAGGCAAAGCCATTATGGTCCACGTGTATGACCGATCCACTTAGTACGTGCGAACTTTGTCTGTTCGTGTGTCTAAACATATGTAAAGGGCTGGCTTTTTTAACCAGTGAAACCCAAGTTTTCTCAAAATGTATGCATTTTACACAAACTTATCGCCCCTCTGTGATCCTTGACCTTTGTGAGGGTGCGACTAAAATACAAAGGTGTTATCATTAGCTATCTTTATGCAAAGTTTGATTAAAGGTTTAAAAACAACTTTGATAAAAACTACAATTCTATCAAAAAACTGACATTTTCACACACTTGCTGACCTCCTGTGATCCTTGATCTGTCCGAGGGGTCATTCAAATTAGAATGCATTGGAAGGCCTTATCATCAGGAATCTCCATATTAAGTTTGGGCTAAGAGATTGAAAAATAAGATTTGAGAGAAAAAAAGAGTTTTGTCAAAATATGGCTATTGTTACCCCCTTTCTAGACCCCGATGACCCTTGACCTTTGCGAGGGGACCATTAAATTATTATGCATAGAAAGGTCTTATCATCAGCTACCTTTGTGCCAAATCGGAGTGAAAAGTTGGCAAAAACTTTGATAACAAGAAAGGCAAAGCCATTATGGCTCACGTGTATTATCTCGTTACATGTGTGACCTTTGTGACAATAAGTAAAGGGCTGGCTTCTGCACCAGCAAAATCCATGTTTTTACAAAATGTAATCATTTTTCACACATCTGTCAACCCCCCGTGACCATTGACCTTTGCAATGAGTCAACTAAATTAGTTTGCATAAAAAGGTCTTTTCATCAGCTACTTTTGTGCCACATTTGATTAAAATGTTGACAATATTAACAATTTTATCATAAACTGGCATTTTATACACATTTGCCGGCCTCTTGTGACCCTTGACCTTTCCCGGGGCTCATCAAAATTAGTATGAATAGATAGGTCTTAACATCAGATATCTCTGTAGCACGTTTGGGTTTGAAGTTGTGAATAGTATTTGAGAAATAAAAAGGCAAAGCCCTTATGGCTTACATGTATGACCGATCCACACGTCTGACAATAAGTAACAGGATGGTCTCTGCACTAACAAAATTCATGTTCGACTAAATTAGGATACATAGGAAGTTCTTATCATCAGCTACCTTTGTGCCAAATCTGATTGAAAAGTTTCCAAAAATGTTGATAATAACTACAATTATTGGCATTTTATGCACATTTGTCGACCTATTGTGACCCTTGACCTTTCCCAGGGGTCATCCAAATTAGTGTGCTTAGATAGGTATTACTATCAGGTATCTCTGTAGCAAGTTTGGGTTTTAAGTTGTGAATAGTAATTGAAAAACATATTTTGCCAAATATGGCTATTTTTTACCTATTTCCTGAGCTCTTGTGACTATCGACCTTTCCGACGGGTCATCTAAATTAGTATGCATAGATAGGACAGGTATCTCTGTAGCAAGTGTGGGTTTGGAGTTGTGAATAGTAATTGAGAAAAAAAAACATTTCTTGTCAATATGCGGCTATATTTTTGCCTATTTCCCGAGCTATTGTGACCTTTGACCTTTCCGAGGGGTCATCCAAATTAGTAAGCATAGGTAGGTCTTACCATCAGGTATCTCTGTAACGTTTGGGTTTTGAAGTTGTCAATAGTATTTGAGGAACAAATAGATTTTGTCAAAACCGGTTATTTTGGACCTATTTCATGAGCTCTTGTGACCCTTGACCTTTCCGAGGGATCAACCAAATTAGATTGCATAGAAAGGTCTTACCATCAGGTATCTTTGTAAAAAGGTTAGGTTTGAAGTTGTGAAAAGTATTTAAGAAAAACAAAAACATCTTTTGTCAAAATATGGCGATTTTGGACCTATTTTCTGAGCACTTGTGACCCTTGACCTTTCCGAGTGATCAACCAAATTAGTGGGCGTGTAGAGGTCGTACCATCAGGTATCTTTGCACCAAGTTTGAGTTTGAAGTTTTGAATATTTCAGAAAAAAAAATAATTATGTCCTAAAATTGCTATTTCTGATTGTTGTCCAGCGCTGAGTAATTCCCCTTGGTTTGTTGTACAATTCTGCCAGCGCTAGCCTCACCTATCTGGTTTGTGAGTATCTCAGTATAACTCGAGGCAAATTTGTATCGTTACATTGTTGTGTAATGTTCTGTGCATCTACTGTGGGAATACAGGGTATTTACCCGACCACATATAGTAATGCACCTTCGTGTTTGTGTATGTATGTTTCCCCTGCCTACTTCCTAAGTTCCGGAGAAAGACATGGGTTATATAAGAGACCTGATGCATCTTTTAAAGATGCAAATGATCGTCTTATTCTATACCTGCGTATTTCTCTGTGGGCTGGCGATTGGGTGCCTGATAGGCGGGGGCAGGGGATCTAAATGTTGTCCAGCGCTGAGTAATTCCCCTTGGTTTGTTGTATATTTCTGATTGTAACGCACGCAGACTTGCCCAGTCGCACGTACAGACTCTCACACACAACAGACGCATACACCGCCACTGACTCAGACGGGCGCATTCATGCGGTAAAACTCAACACACGGGCTCCCTTTCTAAAGTAACCATTTCCTAAAGATTTCACGTGGACCACGGCCTCACGGACTATCGGCACAAAACAAACCGTTAACAAAAACCGTACCGTATATACCCTAATGTGTGAGCACTATGCACGAGCATAGAGCTTCATCACAATTCCCCCTTCCTCGGGAAAAAAAGAAACGACAGAGTATCTTTTTAAGACTCGACGTACTACACTATCCTAAAACACGAAGTGACTAACTTTTACTATCCAGAATACAAGAAAAAACATATTACAGCCTCAACGCATACCCTCGGATCGCACAGCGAACGCGAAAACAGAACTAACGCGCTAAAACCTCCAGAAATGAAATCGATCCAACGACTGCCCACACGATCGCGAGATCCCAGTCTCCGACCTACCTACAATCGCGAGACCCTAGTCTCCGATCTACCTAAATATTGGGTGCTGAGCGGCATTTCTGTCCGTAACAGAAGTATGCCGTCTCCAGCCAACCCGACTGGTGGGCCAAACCCGCTGACCGATCCCCTGATTCTGGACGGAAATAACACTGTCACCCTGCTCACGAGCACGCTTGCTCCGAGTTCCCGTCGCGACTGATGCGACTGCACCGTGAGGATCGTAAGCTCGCTTAATCGCGCCGACTCTACAGATGACTGGCTGCACACCCTTCATATTACCCAGGACTAAATCGACTACTGGTTCGTCGATGATACACGAAATCAGACTACCCGAGAAAAACTCCGTGTCAACTTCTATCCTAGCCAACGGGAAAATTTCTATCTTCCCTCCAAACGATTCACTTTCTGTGTCTCCCCTATGAACTGATCATTTCTAACAAGGCTACGTCTGACCCCTGCGGTCGTCGTACCTGAGTCACGGAGAACAGAAGCAAGACATCCGTTAACAACACCGTCCACCAGCAGGAGGCAACTACCTCCGTTAGCTGAGCACACTGCGCCCAGCTGTGGTTCCTCCCCGACTGGGACTGCAAAACTGGCCATGTGAGCGGGCTGCTCCGTCCCCTCTACCATACCAGGACTGTTAGGACATTGATGAGCCAGATGGCCGTACCCTTGACAGGTGAAACACTGAGCCTCTGAACTACTGCTAGGACAGTCACGACTAAAATGACCGTATGCATGACACGCAAAACACTGAGTGTCCGAATTCGCCATACGACCACGACCATACCCACGACCAGATGCTTCTCCTCGTGCGTACGGATCGCGACCGCTACTGCTGATACCTCGATCACCGCGTCGAAAACGCAAAGTACCTCTTCCGTTAACCAGCTGGGCTCCATGTAAAGTATTGATGCCCCGGTAACCCCCAGTCGTGTTAGCAGCGACCAACCCGACTGGCGGTGTCTCGGTCCTACGCGCGAGGTTTTTCGTCGGATGCGCCATCCGAAAAGCCTCCGCGTTCTGTAGTAACTCGTCCGTAGTCTTGAGGTTACGCTCCCTCAAGAATACCGCTAGATCCTTGGAAACGCTACCAAAGAACTGTTCTGCCAACATGAGATCGAACAATACCTCGTACGTGTGGTCGATCTTTGACAGTTCGACCCAACGTACGAACAAATGGGACAATCGTTTGCCAAACGACACAAACGATTCCCCTGTCTCTGGCCGACAAGCTCTCAAGCGTTCTCTAAAACCCTCCGCATTACACTGGAACTTCTGCAAGAGACACTCCTTCAACATCTCGTAATCTACGTTCCCCCGAAACGTTCAAGCTATGGAAAAGACTCAAGGCCTGACCTTTTAGCACAGACGAAAGCAAAACGGGCCAGTTGGCAGAAGGCCAACTCAACGCCTGCGCGTGAGCCTCAAAACGACACAAAAAAGCGTCAATGGAGTCCAGACTCCTTAAACATTGGCAATCTAGGAAAATTCCGTATGCCCCGGCCTACTGAATCACTATCTGAAGCTGTTCTAGACCCCGCGTCCCGAGCTAACTGTAGTTGTACCTCCCTATCTCTCTCTTTTTCTTCCCTCTGATACTCTAGCTCCTTCTCTCTCAACCCATGTTCCCTCTCGTCTTTCTCTCTCTGAAACGCTAGAGACTTCTCGTCTTTCTCTCTCTGAAACGCTCTCTCTTCTCTTTCTCTCTCTCTCTCTCTGTACTTCTAATTCCTTCTCCTTTAAGACCCTTTCTTTCTCTTCTCGCTCTCTCTGAGCTTCTAACTCCTTCTCTTTTAAGACTCTTTCTTTCTCTTCTCGCTCTCTCTGAGCTTCTAACTCTTTCTCCTTTAAAGCTTTCTGAACTTCTAGTTCCTCTTTCTTAAGCACTCTCTCTTCTCTCTCTCTCTGAACTTCCCTTTCTCTAGCCCTATCCTCCCTATCTTTACATTTCTCGACGTACTCAAAACGTTTCTCATCCTTAAGACCTAGCCTCTCACCTTGCTTAATATAAGCATCTACCGGGTCTACCTCCATGTTTGCTACAACAACTTCCCTAAACTTGAAAACGGAAAAATACAAATCACAACCAAATCAACGGCAAAAACTTAAAATGAGAACTCACAACAATATCAACTACCTACGCAGAAAACAGTGACCTACTTTGACGTCCAGATGGAACGAAAAATAAGAATGATAGAAAGAAGAGCAAGGAAAAAGAATACTACCTATACAAAAGGAAGAAACAAGTACTAACTCCTCGTAAGATCCAGAAACTACAGAAACAACGGATCTTATCCCCTAGAATCGGAGAGGGGAATCTAACACATCAACATGCACATAGCAACAAAACCCTACTCTAAAACATGTACCGCTAAAACAGGGTCACCACTGTAACGCACGCAGACTTGCCCAGTCGCACGTACAAACTCTCACACACAACAGACGCATACACCGCCACTGACTCAGACGGGCGCATTCATGCGGTAAAACTCAACACACGGGCTCCCTTTCTAAAGTAACTTTTATACACTATTAAACAATAAAAGTAGAATGCTCACAAAACTATCAAACTATATACATCACTCCTTCCCCACTATCACGTCTTAATATCACATACACACACACAATATCCTCGCCAGGCTAGGTATCAGTTCTCAGAGTCTCCAACCTGTTTAATGTTATTGCCTGGTTACGTTGGTCCTTCTCACGTCTAGTCCGTTGTATGCTCTTTCCTGTCGTCCTGTGTCTTTAACACGGACGTCCTTGTACTCGTACTGTAGCGCAGTTATCGCTGTGATCCGGGTATCTTGGTCCCGATCAGACTCACTCTGAGTGAAGAGCTGGAGGGATGACCTCACGTTAGGTCCCACCTGTGACTGACGTCTCGGCGTCCGTCCTTCCACTCTTTACAAGCACTCTAAACACAACAACAAGGATCCAAAACGTAATGCTTGCCAAACACACAACATATTGGATGACATGAGAAACATTGCGTAACCTGGCTGATACAACAACTCACACGTTCATTCACACACACGTGCTTCATAACCGAACTACTTTCATTACACCCCCCATATCTCTGTCACTACCTTGAAACAAACTATAACTTAACACTCTCGCTATACACTATTCTCTACCCTGGAAAAGACTATGCTTAACCAACCACGTACTATCTTCATAGCGACTTAGACATACACTCCTCACATTCCCTTAGTTATCCATCTCGTACATGAACTAACTCCCATTCCTTTAGTTATCCATCTCGGTAAATAACTGTAAACCAAAACACCGGTTACTTCACTGAATTCTAAACCAACATAACTGAACCAAACCCCTCAACACTATACAAGCAAATTACCCTTAGCAACGCATACTGTCTTTAACTAAGCAATTATCAATACTACATATATAGAAACATACCTGAATTCTAGGTTTCAGAGTCTTGGAATGCGGGCTAAGGTATCTCGAATAACGTCTGTCCAGAATGACAGTCAAGCCCCGCACTACCGTTTCTAAACCTCTGACAGACTAACTTCTGCCTACAACTCACTAAACTCCCCGTGCTAACCATTTCCTAAAGATTTCACGTGGACCACGGCCTCACAGACTATCGGCACAAAACAAACCGTTAACAAAAACCGTACCGTATATACCCTAATGTGTGAGCACTATGCACGAGCATAGAGCTTCATCACACTGATATATTTCTGATCCTCTGTGACCTTGACCTTTGTGAGAGGTTACCAAAATTGGTAGGTTTAAAAAGGTCTTACCAAAAAGTATCCTTGGGCCAAGTTTGAAGACTGTAGCTTGAATAGTGTCCGAGAAAGTGACAATGTTACAGTTTACCACGACGGTGGACGGACGACAGACGACGGACCATTGGCCCAGAACATACTCACTTTTGCTTCGCACGTGAGCTAAAAACTACAAATCTATCAAAAACTGACATTTTTCACACATTTCCCAACTTCCTGTGACGCTTGAACTTTTCGAGTGGTCATCCAAATCAGTATGCATATAAAGTTCTTACCATCAGGCATCTCGGTACCAAGTTTGGGTATGGAGTTGAAAATAGTATTTGAGGAGGCACAATTTATGTCAAAATGTGGCTATTTTTGACCACTTTCTGGACCCCGGTGACCTTGACATTTCAGAGAGGTTACTAAAATTGATATGTTTAGAAACATTTTACTACAAAGTACCCCTATGCCAAGTTTGAAGTCTGAGGCTTGAATAGTCTCCGAGAAAATGCCATCGTTAAAGTTTACCACGGACGACAGACGCTGAACGCCGGACAGAAGACGGATGGCCCATTGCATAGACTCACTTTTGCTATTGCACGTGTGCCAAAAATCAAGACTTACAAACATGAACCACTCATACTCAACTTCGTGAAGCGTAAGGCTGGAACAATATAAAGACACAAATATATAGGATATGAGAAACCAAATAATAAACCGCGAGAAATACACACAAAGCATACTTGAATATCACTGTGGGCCCGATAGTAGATCTGACCACAGTACTGGTAGGCTGTCAGATTCTGTTCTGACACAGTCCTGGCGCAGTTGACGTAGCGCATCCAGTTGGCCATGCTGGGGTCCTGGGCGTCCACGAAATGAGAGGGTTTTCCGTCTGTGCAAACCTTTAGAAAGAGTCAACAAACAAGTGAGCATATGTAAGACGTTTGGCTTTGACCTTTAGAATGATAACTCAAAAACATAACTTTGTCAGTATATAACAATCCCCCCCCCCCTTCCCCCGCCATTCCAAGGTATATCAATAATCATCTGTGACCTTGAACTTTGAGAAAGGTAGCGAAAATTCAGCACATTTAGAAAGGTGCCACCTCAAATCTTCCTTTGTCGACAACTGAAGCTGACCGTGAAAAACTATATCGTTAAAATAAGGGGTCTATCCTCACAATGTTATTACCTGCCAACAGTACCCCGAAGCGTGGGCCTTGTCAGGATCCAGCACACGAGTTCCTTCATATGGCCCAAAGCGAGATCTGACGGGGAAGAACTTGGTGGCCCACACACCCAGCCCAGCGTTGGGGATGCCAGACTCCCTCACTTTCAGACCTGCCGGTACTGTGTGCAGCGCTCTGTCAGAGTCCGTCTTGTCTTGCGGATACTACGGTTTTAAAAGAAGGAATGGGTGGATATATATAGGGCCGGATCAGTTACCTCGAAGGGGAGGAGGGGGGCTTAGGGGGAAGGGGCGTGCGTGTGTTAAGACTCTCACCATTCGCCAAAATATCAAACAACGGGGAGGGGGGGGGGGGGGCGCTAGGTTTCCAAACATCCCCCAAAGCGAATTTCTTATGGCATTTTAAAAGTATTTGGGCCTGGAGGGGGCTTCCGGAACCCATAGGATCCCCCCTCAGATCAGCCCCTGATGTCATTATTTGGTACTGGTCACAACGCAAGGGTGTCATGCAAAAAGACATAACGCAATTTGTATTTTATTATGAAACCCTTGAAGGTGGACGTAAACTATTAATTAAGAAACTGCGGAGTTCCACAGGGGTCCGTCCTGGGCCCGGTCCTTTTCACACTCTACACCTCTCCCCTGTCCAACATCATCCAGTCTCACCACATACACCACCACCTCTGCGCTGACGACTCACAACTACTAGACAAAGACAAACCCGACAACACTCAGTCACTACTGACTCGCACGGCTGACTGCTACGAAGACGTGAAAACCTGGATGACAGCAAACAAGCTTAAACTGAATGACGACAAAACGGAAGCCATGCTGGTAGGCACTCGCCAAAAACTTTCCCAGCTCCCTCCCTCTCTCCACCTTCAACTCGACAGCACCCCCATCTCCCTCTCTGACTCGGCCAAATACCTCGGTGTTATCCTCGATTCCTCTCTTTCCATGACCAGCTTCGTCTCCGCCACGGCCCAGGCATGCTACTTCCCCTCCGCCGCATCAGTCAGATCAGAAAATACCTCACTACCGAAGCTGCCACCAAACTTGCTGTCTCTCTCATTCTATCTCGCATCGACTATTGCAACTCTCTCCTTTCCGTCCTCCCTCACTCCACCACTTTCACTCTCCAGCGCGTCCAGAACAATGCTGCCCGCCTCGTCCTCAGAAAGAAAAAATCCGACCACATCACTCCCCTGCTCAAACTCCTTCACTGGCTTCCCATCCCCCAACTCATCCAATGCAAGATTCTGTCTCTCTGCCACAAATCCCTAAACAACTGCGCTCCTGCCTATATCTCAAACTTACTTCACCCCTACACTCCTCCCCGCTCCGCCTCCGACCCTCTCCGCCTCCACATCCCCCGCACCAAACTCAGCACTTTCGGCCCCCGCTCCTTCTCAGTATACGGTCCATCCACCTGGAACACTCTCCCACTCTCTCTCCGTCAGAAACACTCTCTCTCCTCCTTCCTGTCCGCCCTCAAAACTCACCTCTTTCAACAGTTCTAGCACTATACCACCATACTCCCCACCCCAAGCTGACTGTAATGTATTTCACTATTTGTGGTACGTGAGTCGTTGTCTAAAGCGTGCGCATGCGTGCGCGAGTTGTGAGTGCGCGCTTAGAGTTATAATTATTATAAGATAAGGGCATTATAAATACCGTAATTATTATTATTATTTATAAGAAGAGATCAAACAATCTACAGTAGCATAGATTATATCAACAGAGCTGGATAAAGTGGTCAAATCAGGAGAAAAGGACCGAAATCGCTTCAAAAAAGGTGTCTGAAAAGAGAAAATCAGCTATCGTACTCTGGAAGGCGTGCTATTTGTGCGTTCCCAGTAAATAAAACATCAATGAAACATATGCTAAAAGCTGATAAATCTGTCTGCTTTATATCTAGTGAAATGTCTGTGCGAATTCCGGGTTTCTAAAGTTTCAACCGGTGTCACGTTTCCGATGTCAAACAAAAATATTGTCTGCAAGCGTTGGCAAATCGTACGGTAAATCAGTGTCGGTACAAATCAAAAGTGGACACCAAAAACTTTCGAAAAGGGTCTATTGCAGTCAATCCGTCTATATCGTTGCTATTCACATCAGGGCCTATTGCAGTCAGTCCGTCTATATCTTTGCTAATCACATCAGGGCCTATTGCAGTCAGTCCGTCTATATCTTTGCTAATCACATCAGGGCCTATTGCAGTCCGTCTATATCTTTGCTAATCACATCAGGGCCTATTGCAGTCCGTCTAAATCTTTGCTAATCACATCAGGGCCTATTGCAGTCAGTCCATCTATATCTTTGCTAATCACATCAGGGCCTATTGCAGTCGATCCGTCTATATCTTTGCTAATCACAGCAGGGTCTATTGCAGTCAGTCCGTCTATATCTTTGCTAATCACATCAGGGCCTATTGCAGTCAGTCCGCCTATATCTTTGCTAATCACATCAGGGCCTATTGCAGTCCGTTTATATCTTTGCTAATCACATCAGTGCCTATTGCAGTCCGTCTATATCTTTGCTAATCACATCAGGGCCTATTGCAGTCAGTCCGCCTATATCTTTGCTAATCACATCAGGGCCTATTGCAGTCCGTTTATATCTTTGCTAATCACATCAGTGCCTATTGCAGTCCGTCTATATCTTTGCTAATCACATCAGGGCCTATTGCAGTCAGTCCATCTATATCTTTGCTAATCACATCAGGGCCTATTGTCAGCCCGTCTATATCTTTACTAATCACATCGGGGCATATTGCAGTCGATCCGTCTATATCTTTGCTAATCACAGCAGGGTCTATTGCAGTCAGTCCGTCTATATCTTTGCTAATCACATCAGGGCCTATTGCAGTCAATCCGTCTATATCTTTGCTAATCACATCAGCGCCTATTGTCAGTCCGTCTATATCTTTGCTAATCACATCAGGGTCTATTGCAGTCCGTCCGTCTATATCTTTGCTAATCACGTCAGGGCCTGTTGTCAGTCAGTCCGTCTATATCTTTCCTAATCACATCAGGGCCTATTGCAGTCAGTCCGTCTATATCTTTGCTAATCACATCAGGGTCTATTACAGTCAGTCCGTCTATATCTTTGCTAATCACATCAGGGTCTATTACAGTCAGTCCGTCTATATCTTTGCTAATCACATCAGGGTCTATTACAGTCAGTCCGTCTATATCTTTGCTAATCACATCAGGGTCTATTACAGTCAGTCCGTCTATATCTTTGCCAGTCAGATCAGTTTTTGTCCACCGTGTCACATGGAACGCTAGAAACCCGCAAACTTAAACATCGGTTATCTGCAAACGGAAACAACCCAGTCATTTTTCACTTCAAAGGCCCGGCAGGAAAACGAGCCCCAAGCACAGCAACTGATGACAATTTACCCGCTTACTCTCAAACCAGGCCTCTTTGTGGCCCCAGAAAGCGACGTGTCACGCTCAGATTCACTTGAAACGCTAGAAACTGGTCGACTTTTGCAAGCCACAAATTGTTGATTTTCTCAAAATATCTGTTTTTTTCTCTTGATTACCAGAAGTGGGCAGTTTCATATTAATATGTTATATATCTTTGTTGTTGTTGTTGCTGTTGTTTTTGTTTATTATTTAGAGTATGTTTAAGCAATTGTGAATGGAAAATTAAACAGCGGCAAGGAGAGGCCGTTTACACTTGCCCATCTCCTTGGGTTGAACCCGAGTTAAACCTGAGTTGGTGCGTTTACGGTTGGATCTAAACCGGGCATGATTCCATTTCACGTCATCGTTGTGCACGTTGCAAAGACATCCAACATGACGTCACTAGCGGGAATTTAAGTACACAACAGATTTTTTAGCAGCTAAAGTCCATTGTGCACATGGACAGTCAAACATGAGGTGTTTCCACGGCTTAATTCCCATCCAAGTTTGGGCTACAGACGTTCATTGTAAGTTTGCAGAACAATTTTTCGCCAGCAGTCCTGAGGCCGTGACACAGACCGAACACTTCTGATAATTCAATACGCGGGTTGCCGAACTGAAAATGTTAGAACCCTGTTAAAGAACAACGTTGTCATATAGGTCATGATCTATGTTACGTCTTGAGTCGTAGTCGAAGTATGATATCACACCAGACGCACGCACGTAAGGTTCTTTTAAAGAAACTTCACTCAGCTGCAACCCGTCACACGTGGCTTAAGGATGTAGACCACACTGGAATAACAGTTACAACAATATTTTATTGCAGCGATGAGATCTCCACACAATGCATTCACAAATGCATCAACACTGATACAATGTCTCCTCCACAAAATGTCAACACTTTCACACAATGCGTCTCTCATACAATGTACATCACTGTACACTGCATAACTCCGTCACTGACAATGTACCATACCTTGTGTAGCTCTCTCAATGTCAATGTGCTTACGATACACTGCAATTATTCAACTGAACAATGCACCGACGCTGTTACATTGCAATTCTATAACTGAACAATGTACCGACGCTGTTACATTGCAATTCTATAACTGGACAACGTACACACGTGCTTCCTAGCACCATCTTTTATAGTGGTATGCTTTCCAGAATAATCGAGCAAATTCATACAACACAACCAATCAGAAAAGAATACGTAACCAAAACTCATAAATATTAATGAAAAAGAATACACACGAATGGGCTACAAAAATCTGGCTGCTATTTCTAGCCCCTATTTTGGGAAATCACGGCGCGTTATGACGTGATACAAGAGTACGCTAGACCTTGCCCGCATTCTCTGGAAATTACACAACTTTTCGTAACACCTACTGGCTGCTAACTTCACACGCACAGAAAACATGGTGATTACTCGAGCAGTTTTTAGACTCTTCGGGATTCAACTCCGTGTATCAAAAGACAATCATTTCCGCTCTCTGTGCGAACGATAGCGATTCTAACTAAAAAGGTATGTGATTCGTAATCATGGTAGCTCAAATAAATATCGGACCGTTTCCTACGATTAATGCATGCATGCTCTCACATAACAACACAACCACATAACATTACCCCCCTTTTTAGAATGAAATTTCACAAATTTCTTCTCAAATCCAAAAATACGGTTATGGCTGTGTTAACCTACACAGAATCCTAAATAAATACAACTTCACGTCAAAATCAAATCAAATCAACTACTTTAAAATAATCGTCCCACAGTTCCTTTAAACTGTCCTGAGCCAGACATGTCCCTTTAAACTCTCATGGACACCGAAATGTTTCTTTAAACTGTTCTGGACACAGAAATGTTCATTTAAAATGCTCGGCTCAGGTAATCCGCTCCAAAGTTCTGCGAACCCTTGATAGACTGTAATTTAACGTCAAAATTCTGCAAAAACATGGCCCATCTCATAATACGAGAGTTTGTAAACTTTGCAGAGTTTAGATAGTTCAAGGGTTGATGGTCCGTTTGGAGAACAAATGGTACACCTAGAAGGTACAGTTAGAACCGCCTTACTCCCCAGATGAGGGCTAGGCACTCCTTCTCGATGGTGGAGTAGTTTCGCTCAGCTCTGGTCAACGTTTTGCTTTACGATCGTAGTAATGCTTCCCCTTGTTCTGTGCCTTTTCCAATTCTTCTCGAGCCATTCTGAGGGTGTCCTCCAGCTTCTCTCTCAGGTCGAAGACGTTCTGGTAGCTAATCTTCACCTCAGGCGCGTCGATATCTTTGGACCACAGCTCCTTCAGGATGTGCATGGGCCCCCTTACAGTCCTACCGTACAGTAATTCAAAAGGGAAAACCCTGTCGAATCCTGAGGAACTTCACGGTATGCAAAGAGCAAGGCATTGATATATGGCTGCTCAGCACACAGTTTCTTCAGCAGAGCCTTCAATGTTCCATTAAACTTTTTAACCAACCCGTTACACATAGGGTGGTAAGGGGTGGTAGTAAGGTGTCGGATGCTCAATAACCGGTTGACTTCCTCCATGCAGTCAGAGACGAATTGAGTTCCCAGATCAATCAGAATCTCCTCGGAATCCCCAAACGGCTGAACATGTCGTCGAGCGCCTCTGCCACTGTTGGAGTGTCGATCTTCTTCAATGGTATGGCCTCGGGATAACGTGTAGCGTAGTCCACCAGGGTCAGAATGTAGCGATGACCATCTTCACTTGGAGGAGATATTGGCCCCACCAGGTCCACAGCAATCCGCTTGAAAGGCATATCCATCAGTGGCATTTTCTCTAGAGAAACCTTGGGCACTTTTCCCTTGGAGATTGTCTTCTAGCATATGTCGCACGACCTGCAGAATCGGGTGACGTCGCCTTCCATATTAGGCCAGTAGAAGACGGCTTGGATCCTGTAGAGGGTCTTGTTGATTCCCAAGTGTCCTCCAAATATGGAATCATGGAACAATTTCATCACCTGCATCCTCAAGGGTTCAGGAACTACTACCTGACGCACAGGTTTATCCCCATTGCTGTTGAATATCCGGTACAGGATTTTTTTTTCTGGTCTCGAAGGTTATCTCCTTACCCCTTCGCGTCACGGGTTCGGCCTGACCTCGGAACTTGTCAAGCGTGGGGTCGGCTCTCTGTAGCTCCACCAGCCTGTCCCTATTCACCACGGCTGCTTCCGTGTTGTCCGCCATTTTTAGAGGGATGGTCTGGTGACTCTTCTTTGCTTGACTTCTCGTGGTAACAGAACATGTTTCAGGTCTCCACTCTGGATTTGGATCGTCTGCGTTTCTGGCACCATCAATGTTTCCGATGATGAGGTCGTAGACTGGAGTCTTCACGCATAACACTGACCTTGGCAAGGGGGATGATCCTCACAGTTCCGTCGGCCAAGATGACGGTTGTCCACTCCTGTAGCTTCTTGTCTTCAGCTACTAGGTCCTCTCTCACAATGACGCAGCTACAACCGGTGTCTCTCAGCACTCTCACTGATTTTTTTTCCGAAGAATCCTGACACTACAGGCATGTTCGGTACTTCATTCTGAGGCAGCACGATGTTAAGAATAAGAATAAGAATAAGAATAAGAGTACTTTATTATCTCGAAAAGAGAAATTCGCTTGTGGTACATTTATCAGTAACAAATAGTACAAACAAGACATAAAAACATTATAGCATAATTATGAACATTTTCTCCCTGCACTTGCACAGCTACAAATTCCAAATAGATATAAAGTAAACACTACAAAATCTTTACACATAACTCTTACACATCTCACACAAACATCTTTTATGGACTGAACTGAGCGGCACTTATACATTCACACCCACCTCTACATATGCATACATAATACGCGTGTTTCAACCTAGTCCTAACCCTCACTACTTATTATACAAACATCTCAGTACATTATTACACATTATTACACAAGCTACATAATTAAAGTCTACCATAGTAAAATAATTAGTGGGTAAACACTCAGTAACAACAATCCCAGTATGTCCATGTTCACCACCAAATGAAACGCAATATAATCACTTCTCTAAAATCAACAAGCTCCATTCCTACTGATTGCACAGGTAAAGGGGGATAGGGGGAGGAGTTAGGTTTGGGTATGCGTGGATGTACCTACAGATTGCTTAGAGTGATGGATTTGGGGATGAAACTGTGCTGTAGTCTAAGTGTTCTAGCTTTGTGCGTGCGGAGTCTGCGGCCAGAGGGGAGGAGTTCATAGAGGTGGGCAAGGACATGGGATCTGTCTGAAGCTATCCGCCTACCCTTTCTCACCACACGCTGTTCATACAGGGACTCCACACTGTTTTGCTTACTGCCAGTCACTTTGCTGCAGATGTTTACCATTCGTGCCAGGGTGTTCTTGTTCTTCACACTCAGACCTCCATACCAGCACACAGAACCGAAAGTGATGACAGACTCAATAAAAGAGCAGTAAAAAGTTTGAAGGACAGAGGGGTTCACATTCAGCTTCCTGAGTTTCTGGAGGCAGTAGATGCGTGACTGACATTTCTTGTGTATGAGGGAGGTGTTTGCGTTAAAGGACAACTTATCATCTATGACTGTTCCAAGATACTTATACTCAGTCACACGCTCAACAGACACATCATCGATCATCAGAACAGGGACAGGGGCAGGGTTTCTTCGAAAGTCTATCAGTAGTTCCTTGGTCTTACTCACATTTAGGTCTAGAAAATTATCTTTACACCAAACACTAAAACGTTCTACTTCTGCAAAGTAAGTCGCATCATTATTGGAGAGATCTTCTAAGGCAGTGTCATCCGAGTATTTTATAAGAAGGGTAGAGTCAGTGCCACTACAATCGTTAGTGTACAGTGTGAACAGCACAGGGGAGAGAACTGTACCTTGAGGGGCGCCTATGGAAGTGGACCTAAGGGATGAGAGAGCTGTTTGAAAGCGAACTGACTGGGTCCTATTTACAAGGAAGTTGACAATCCGTAGGATAAGCCTTGGCGTTACATTGTAACAGAGAAGTTTTTGAGCTATGAGATAGGGTTGTATAGTGTTGAAGACTGAAGAAAAGTCTATAAAAAGAATGCGTACAAAAGAGCCAGGTTTTTCTAAATGTGTGTATGCATGGTGCAGGAGTGTGAGTGTGGCGTCGTCTGTACATCTGTTTTGCTTGTAAGCAAACTGGAAAGGATCTTGATAGGGCTTGACCTGATCGAGCAGTCTAGAAAGGACAACACGCTCAAAGCACTTCATTACTATAGAGGTGAGAGCTACAGGGCGATAGTCATTGAGTGTCTTGGGCTTGTTGTTCTTGGGGACAGGGCAGACTGTAGATGTTTTCCAGAGCCTAGGTACAGTGCAATCCTTCAGAGACCAGCTAAACAAACGGCTATAAACAACAGACAATTGACTGGCACATACTCTCAAAACTCTACCGCAAATATTATCAGGGCCTACTGCTTTCTTAACATTCAGTTTGCTAAAAAGCTTCTCAACCGCCTTGCCATGGATCTCAAAGTCTTCATCAACATTGCCTGCCACATTTACTTCAAGCTGGGAAATCATGTTATCTAAATCATCCTTCAGATCATCTTTCTCAAATCTACAATAGAACTCATTCAGTTTTTCAGAAAATTCAGTTTGTTCTTTCATTGGCATGCTACTGCTACTGAATTTTGATTTATTGTGGCCTGATAAAGTTTTAAGTCCTTTCCATGCATCTGCTAAGCTACCTGATTCAAACTGTGACTCTACTTTCTCTTTATACTTTTTCTTAGCGTCTAAAATCTGCTTCCTCAATTTATTCTGTACTGCTTTCCTTTCTACTCTGTCTCCAGTCTGAAATAAAACTTTTTTCTCATTCAGTGTGGCTTTGAGAGACTTAGAAATCCATGGTTTGTTGTTGGGATACAATTTCACTGTCTTAGATGGGATAATCATATCTTTACAGAAATTCACATAGTCAGAAGTTACTTCAGTAGCTTCGTCTACACTGGCACTAGAATCAAGAAACACGTCCCAATCTGTACACTCAAAACACCCCTGCAACTGTTCTACACTATCCTTAGACCACACCTTAACTAACTTCTTCACTATGGGCTCTGTCTGGATTTTGGGTTTGTATGCTGGGACACGAAACACAGTATTGTGGTCAGAGTTACCTACGGGAGGGAGGACGAACGATCGGTATGCATTGGGGACGTTTCCATACACTAAATCTAACGTCTTGTTCTTGCGAGTGGGGACAGTCACGTACTGGTGAAAAGTCGGTAAGCTCGTGCGTAAGTCACAGTCGTTAAAGTCACCTGCAATAAAGTTGGGGGCGTCAGGGGAGATAAGCTGTTACTCTCTAATCACATCTGCTATCTGGGCTGAGGCGTGGGAGGGGTTGGAGTGAGGGGGGGGGGGTGTAGATGACCGTTACAAAGATCTGACCAAACTCACGGGGAAGATAACGCCGGGGGTCTGAGTGAAACTGACAATAAGTCTACATCACGTGTTTTAAGCTGTTTCCTAACCATTACGCTTGACTTGCTACACCACCGTTCATTAACATACAGGCCTACTCCGCCACCCCACCGTTTCCCACTAATCGTACAATCTCTATCAGTTCTAAACGGCGTACCAAAACCGTCGATCGCAACACTATCATCACTCACATGTTTGAGACTGGTAAGAATGTAGCCCCATCGCCAACTGGGATGCGTCCATTCTTTCTGAAGGATTCAATCAGCTCCGGTGTTACTCGCCTTTCTCCAGACTCAAAGTCACTGGATGAAGTTACATCATTGGCTAGTACAGCGGCGGCTCTGTGTTGAGACGTGGTACTTCTTCTGCCTGTTGTCCCGCGATCTTGGTTGGGTCTTCTGGTGTTGTTGCCTCGGGGAACATCTTTAGAAGGACACCGTATCACCTTGTGTCCCCTCTTTCCACCAAGAAATCATGTCAGGTTCTTCACCGTCATGTGTTTCTGGGTGTTTCTGACATTGTTGATTTCCTCTGCTGTCGCAGACACAGGGTGTGGCTTACCTGGCCCAAACTTCATGTTGTGGGCGTCCAGTATCTTTGAGCGAAGTCTGCCAGAGCCTGCAGGGACTGGTCCTTTTGCTCCCTGAGATGGGCGGCCAGGTCCTTAGAACATGCGTTGAGAACTTTTTATTTGATGATGAGGTCACACAGGTCCTGGTACTCTTTGTTTAAACCAGCCAGCTCTATCCATTTCTCCAGGTAGCTCCTGATTCTTTCAATGAATAGGCCGGGTGTTTCTCCTTCTTCAGGCTTGCAGTTCCGAAATCGTCGCCTGTAACCCTCTTCAGTGAAGTCGTACTGTCTCAGCAGGGCAGCTCTCAACTGCGTATAATCTTAGGCTTCTTCTCTTGGCAAGCGGGTGTAAAATTCAAGCGCTTTGCCAGTTAGAAGTGCACTCAGTTTGATAGCCCAAGACTCTTGTCTCCAGTTATTGCTGCTTGCGAAGCGCTCGAATCGCTACAGGTAAGAGTCCATCTTATCTGAATTTTCAACAAAAGGTGGAAGCGTTGGCGCCCTGGCTGTTTGCTTTCTGCTGGCTAAGGCTGTTCCCTCAGAAGCCCTCCGGCTCTGTGCCTCTATCTCCATCTGCTATAGATGATTTTCGTGTTGACGCTGCCTCTAAGCCTCTTTTCGCTCCTCTCCTGCCTCTTCTCGCTGAATTTCGAGTTTCCTGATTCCACGCTCTTTAGCTCTTTCTTCTCTATCAAATCTCTCCTTCTCTATCTCCTTTACAAAGTCCAGAAGCTGAGCTCCCTCCAGTCCACATTCCTTTCCAATTTTCAGGAATGTCTCCAATTCTGTCTGTTACGATTGTGGTTGTGTTGTCCTGAGAGAGCATACATGTGTTAATCGTAGGAAACGTTCCGATATTTATTTGAGCTATCATAGTAACGATTCACGTACCTTTCTAGTAAGATTTTCTTTCGTTCGCGCGTAGAGCAAAATTCGCTGTGTTACGATACGCTACGTTCAACCGGAAGCTTCTGGAAGCTTCAGGGAGAATAGCGGTCGATCTTTGTTTTCCGTAAATTCGCGGAGTGTAGATTAGAACGTTCGAGCAGGTCGCACTGTCTTGTGACCGCGTACGTGTGTCGTCAGAGGTGTAGGCAACATTTCGTTACATTGTTTTATAGACGCTCAAATACTTTTAGTTGTTTACTGTGCGCGTGAAGTTGGCAGCCGTTCTTTGTGTGTTGTGAAAGATCGTGAAAATTCTGGAAAATTCCGACTAGGTCGTGAACTGCCTTCCATACTTTTGTGAGATGTCATTTTACATTAGGATTTGGGGCTGAAATGAGCAGCCGAATTTTTGTAGCCTGTTGTAGTTTTCTAGAAAACTCTTTCTTTATTAATATTTATTTCAGTTTCGTGTTTCGTTTTGATTGGTTGCGTTGTATGATTTTCTTGGATTATTCTGGAAATTGGTTGTACTACAAAAGATTGGTTCTGGGAAGCGCGGATGTACATTGTCTTGCATTGTCAGTTGTAGAGACACACAGTTTATCGTAGGTACGTGGCCCGTATAGGGTGTACATTATAAGAGACGCAGCGTAATTGTGGTGTACGTTGTGTGAGGAACTTTGTGACGCCAGTGTGAACATTTGCAGAAGAGACTGTATCAGTGTTGGTGCATTTGGAAAAGCATTGTATGAAGATCGCATCGCTGAATTAAAATATAGTTGGAACTGTTACTCCAGTATTGTCTACATCCTTAAGACACGTGTGACGGGTTGCAGCTGAATGAAGTTTATTTAAAAGAACCTTACGTGCGTGCGTCTGGTGTGTTTATCATACTACGACTAAGACTCTACCACGTAACACTCTCTCCAAGTATGATATCACACCAGACGCACGCACGTAAGGTTCCTTTAAAGAAACTTCACTCAGTTGCAACCCGTCACACGTGGCTTAAGGATGTAGACCACACTGGAGTAACAGTTTCAACAATATTTTATTGCAGCGATGAGATCTCCACACAATGCATTCACAAATGCATCAACACTGATACAATGTCTCCTCCACAAAATGTCAACACTTTCACACAATGCGTCTCTCATACAATGTACATCACTGTACACTGCATAACTCCGTCACTGACAATGTACCATGATACCTTGTGTAGCTCTCTCAATGTCAATGTGCTTACGATACACTGCAATTATTCAACTGAACAATGCACCGATGCTGTTACATTGCAATTCTATAACTGAACAATGTACCGACGCTGTTACATTGCAATTCTATAACTGAACAACGTACACACGTGCTTCCTAGCACCATCTTTTATACTGGTATGCTTTCCAGAATAATCGAGCAAATTCAAACAACACAACCAATCAGAAAAGAATACGTAACCAAAACTCATAAATATTAATGAAAAGAATATACAAAGAATGGTCTACAAAAATCTGGCTGCTATTTCCAGCCCCTATTTTGGGAAATCCCGGCGCGTTATGACGTGATACAAGAGTACGCTAGACAGGTCACGACCTTGCCCGCATTCTCTGGAAATTACACAACTTTTCGTAACACCTACTGGCTGCTAACTTCACACTCACAGAAAACAATGGTGATTACTCGAGTGGTTTCTAGACTCTTCGGGATTCAACTCCGTGTATTAAAAGACAATCAATTCCGCTCTCTGTGCGAATGATAGCGAATCTTACTAAAAAGGTATGTGATTCGTAATCATGATAGCTCAAATAAATCTCGGATCGTTTTCTACGATTAATCCATTGCATGCTCTCACAGAGCAACACAACCACAATCGTAACAATCTGTAATAATTTTTGTCTTCTTTTTTCCCAAACTTTCTGTATTAAGTAGGGGCGGATTAGTAAACTCGGGGTGGGGTGGAGGTGGGGTGGAGGTGGGGTGGAGGTGGAGGGGCGACTTTTTGTTTGGGGCCATCAGCCTGACACAAAAAACCTCCCGATTCTAAGACCTTGTCCTAAGTAGCCGAAAATTCAAAGCATCCTCCAACTTCTCGC